>JAQRGC012302284.1:0-15183 GCA_028659135.1 Plantago lanceolata | reverse complement strand
CCCGCGAATTTTAGAGTTTAAATGTGGATTTGATCTGGATTTGATCCATATTTAATTTCTTTGAGTCTTTTTTAGTCTCTTCTAAGCTATGGTCTCTCAGGAGAACGACTCTAATAGTTTCAATAGACAAAGTGCAGGTTGCTGGGTTAAAATGGATTCAAGATTTTAAATGTTACTTGTGAAGTTAGCAATCACAGCATAAATGAATAAATGAGCGCGCTATGTTTCGAAACACGATCACCCCTTCAGGTCAGAGCTCAACCAAAGTTAACGCAGAATTGACCCGTCTACCCTCCTAAGTCCTAACCCCTATCTAAACTAAAGCACCACATATCAATCTATCTATTTCAGGCTTGGTTTTTCTTTTATTGTCCATAGTATCTACAAGATGGACTTTGGCCAACTAAACTTTCTCAAGGGCCAGGAGCTAAGGGTCCTTCACATATTCATTCTGCTTGAATTTAGAATACAAACTGCCTAAGCCAAAACAGAAAATCAAATATCTTCCCCAATATTTACAAGTGAACGATATCCGATAAACATTCCAATACAGTGCACAAACTAAATCACCCAAACAATTGCATTTCGATAACTTAAAACATCATGAACACAAATTCACCAAACTTCCATACAAGATGAACATACTTTCAGGATGTTGCAGCAATAAATAACTTTGTTGAACCAGGGGAACTATCAATGAAGATGCCCATAAACAACATACATTTTTCAATGAGTGGCGATTGTGGCGTCAAATTTAACCAAGTTAAGAGAGATACTAGTCAGCTATCCAAATGTGAACTGGTTTGGCATGAACAGAATAGAACAGATCACTTACGAAACATGTGTCAGTTTAATATGTTGGAATAGAAGTCAGGCATATCCAGATGCTGGAATTGATGAAAGTTGCTGTTTGTGGCCAACGGCTGAATAGGTGGATGGTTCAATTGCTGTCCAGTTGGCCAGAGATCGGAACAAGTGAGTGGCACGCCTTCTGGCACTGAGCTGATCATAGGCTGAGTGGTGTACATATCCTTTTCATGGCTTTGTAATGTAGCAGATTCTGGTGCACATGAACCCCATGAATTGTTTGACAGAAGAGAGAGAGCACGACGATACGCCGGTGCTGCATCTAAGTGAGAAGAGATCATCTGGGAATCCTTGGTACCTGGGGGAGTCATATAATGATATAATGCACAGCTTTTAGATAGAACACCATTTCAAATATGCTAGTACAAGCGTTGAGACATTCATGCTCGGAGCCATCATACAGGCCTAATTCTACATGAGAACTTCTGTAATAAACCAACCCCAGATTCAAGGGTGCATGTTGATGTGTAATATACTAATTTCTAATTAGTAGATACAAGGTTTTTATGCAGTAACAGAGGAATACATGATGTAATCAGGGACAGAAGGCAAGGGTCGTGGTAAAATTTATTAAACAAAGATTGTAAGCATAATTAATTGGGAAAAAAAAATCACATCAACTTGTTTCGAAATTGAGTGCAGGTAACATATTCTTCATACTGGATGCTGATTTGGAAGGGTGGAACTATACGTATGAGTTCCAGCACAGAATCTATTGTTTCGGTTCAAAGTAAAGTGAGTTTGATAAAGCATTTAGCTCACAACTATTCATGGTCAGCTACTTGATTCCTCTACCACGATTTTGTAACACTCCATCAGGGCTATGTTACAAAATTGAATCATAAAAAGCTCAAATTCATTTTCTATGAATAATACCAGCCCATAGACATTCAAAAACTTAGGTCCCCTGTTTATCCTAAGCATATAGCCATGTCAAATTTCAGAAATATATCCTATAAGCACTCCATGCATATAACGAGCATGTAAAAAGACTGTTCCTTAGAAGTAAGAATGTCAACCAAATCTTGACTGCTCCTAACTTCCATATCATTAGCCCATGAATGATGAACCCCACTTCCAGTTAAAGGCTAACTTATAAAGTGTCAACCAAATGTTTTCTTATCAGATCATTTTCCCACGAAGTTGCTATCTGTAAAGTACTTAAGTAAGCAACCTTGATTTTCACTTCTGAACTCATCTACTTAACTAAAAAAACTTTCTTGATGGCAGCTTACTCTTTAGGATATAATCACCGCACAAGAGCAAGAAATTTACTTTTAGAACTGATCTAAATCTCCATAAACATTTCTTTGCAATAAGATGGATAGCATGTACTTCTTCACATCTAACCCAAGTGCTTCCGTTTTCAAGCTTATCTCCATAAACATTTCTTACCAATAGCACGTGTAGCATTTTCCTTTTCATAAATCATTCACGGGTTCAGCTTATAATTTTATAACTTACTGTATTATTTAAAAGCAATACGTTTCATCTACAAGAAACTTTCTTGCTAGTAAGTTGACATCCAATCCAAGAGCTTTCTTTTTTCCTTTTTTTCCCCTCAGTTTGGCAGATATTTTTTCTCCATACGACAAACATATTCAAATAGCGAAAAAGCACATATATATCTAAAAATAAATTCAGTTGTTTAGGATAAACTTGGGAGCAAAGTAACGGACCTGGATCCAGAACATCAGTGCTGAGGCTCTTGGACAGCCAGACTCCATTGGCTGGATTACCCTGCATATTATTCACATGCTGAAATTGGATTCCAGACATATGCAACTGCTTGTCAGTACCTCCACTGTTACTTGACTTCAGATCATAATCTTTCGTAAGAGTGAACTTGGAGTTGCAAGTATTATCCCATGTAGAACTGGCAGGAGATGCAGAGTGAGCGAGTGGTGAATTGTTCAACAGGAAACTCAATTGTTGTCTTCCATCTGTGCATGTGAAACATCACAAAACAGAATCAGCAATGAACTTGATTTGGCCACATTTCAGAACATATTACATATGCACATCCATCAGAATGGAAATTTTTGTCCTTCATGATTAGCTCTGTTTCATTTTTTATTATTGTTCTGGAACTTGAAATTGTAGGATATGGATCGATTACAAGTGAAGTCATATTATAAGTGAAGCAACAGGTATTCGTAAGTTCTCAGGCTATTTTTTGTTACACTAACTCATTTAGATACTTGTTCTTGATCTTCAGATATAAAACAAATACGTATTTGAGATTGTAAGGATAGACAGAATCACAGAGAAAAGCCATCGTATAACACAGGAGTCACTTGAAATTTTGCAAGTATTTCTAAGTAAAGCCTTTTCAAAAAACCAGTTTTGATTAGCCTTATCTGTACCCTATTATCCAGGGAAATTTAAAGGAAATAACAAAACCTCCAAACAACTTAATTAAATAACATAGATTTTAAAAGGCAGCAAAAATATTACATGTATGAAACTCATCAGTAAAATTTCAGAATTAGAAAGGTATAAATCCTGACAATAAAAATTGAAGACATAGAACACAGAGTCAATCCAATACATACCATAGAATGGCGATGAGATCCTTGACGCGTTGAAGTTGATAGTTTCCTGAGGAGGCTTTCGGCGTCTTGCATTGTGGTCTGAAAGTCTTCTCCTGCAACTACGCTTCTTCTCATCAAATTCTGGCAAACTATGGAACCTGCAGGAAGAAAAGAACTATTAAATCTTTGGAATAGTAAATCTGAGAGGGTAATGGCATGCAAACAGCAAACATATCCTACTAAGGCTGATGTTGGATTCAAGATATAAACTCCATTCAGATGAACTGACTGAAAAATTCAACTAGTAGCTGTATGTTCATGATAACTTCAAAAGGTTCAACATGAGGCTGTAGGCTTTTTACATCAAGTATGTAAAAAGATCTTTACAAGGTCCTGAACAATTATATCTGAGCGGATTAAATTCACAAAAGTTGTGAATATACCTGCTACACTGTTGACAAAACCTGCGTTCATGACCTCCAATAACAACCTTCGGGCATTTGGAATGAGTGTCACAAACTCGATGCTTCTGGTGATACTCTTTAAATGTGGAAAGATCAATGTTGCACCCCTCAACTTGACAACGTGGATTATTAGCAATTCTACCCGACGATTTCGTTTTCTTCTGCACAACAGTGGATGGAGTAGGCATCACAGAGAGAGAAGCATTTTTTACATTTCCACTATTCTCGAAATATGTCCTCTTTCCCAGTTTCAGACCGATCACGGGCTCAAAAGACCCAACAGAAGCTTCCAGGGGTGGAGATGTTCCAGAAACATCAGACCCTTTCATTTTGCTAAAGTCCAAAGTTGAGCCGTTGAATCCCATGAAGCTGAATTTCGGGGTTTGCATCCCATCTTTGGTGGAAGAGTCAGTTGAAGCTGATACTGAACTCTTCCCAGAAGAACCATTCCCACCATCTGAAGCAGAAGCACCACTCATATTACCACCTCCTGACAAATTAAAGGATCCAGCCTCTACACCTCCATCATCAACCAGCATCCAGCCAGCTAACTGCAGCTTCTTAGCATTTTCCATTGCTTTAGAACCATATGCATCCAGGTTCTCCCATTCCCACTTTGAACTCCACTCCATCTCAGGGAAATAGCTCATTTAACAGACTTGCTTACTTGCGCTTGTATGTGGAATGCAAGATGAACAGAGAAATGGATCTGTAACCAACATAAAAGCTATAAAGATTACCCAGAGAAGAGCAGAACAGAATAACATTAAGAAACATTTCTCATGAAAGGCAAAATATCAAGAAAGCAGCATGAAATTCAATGTATTATGTCATCTCAGGTTAAAGTCCCATTGAAGAGACTTGCTAGTCTGTAGTTATGCATCACATATAACTTCTAACATGCTCTTACAGAATGGAATTGAGAACTATTCCTACAAGGGCCAAATCAAGAAAAAATGCAAATAATCAAAGTTTCCAAGAAGTTACTCAGAATCATTACCACGAAAGACAAGGCCTAATCAACCCATAGAGAAGCTTCAAAACCCTGCTTCAGAAACAGAATTTCAAGAGAAACATCAGTAGAGAAAATCAAAGTAAAAGTACAGGTCAAAGTTTACAACATCACCACCACAAGGACTCATACTCATAGACCCAAAATTCCAAAGCTCAAATTAAAAAAAACACAAACAACTAAGAATTATTCATCTGAATCATCTCCTCACATAACTAAGAATCAAAAACACCATTTTACTTGAAATTCCAAGTGAAGCTTCACTAACATAACAGGCAACGGCACATAACTTGGGTTTCCTATATCAAAGTAGTAAGGAGTTTCAAGAAAAAAAACCCAGAAAAAGAAGCTGACAATCACATCTGGAGAAATATGAATCATACCAAGATGAGTGAAAAGATAGGACAAGTGATAATTCCTTCATTCATTCATTCAGTAGCAGAGAAAAAGGAGGTGAAGTGAAGTGAAGAAACCAGAAAACACATTCTCTCTAGCAGACCAGATCAGAAAAAAGTAAAGAGAAAGAAAGAAAGAAAGAAAGATCTTATCATTTGTTATTCTCCACCACCACCACCATACTGTTTAACTAGCTCCTTTTTCCCCTTTTTTACCACACAACAAACAATAAAGTACTACTACCACAACAACAACAACAACAACTCACACTCGATCACTTTCTTTTAACTTTTTCTTGCCTTCCCTTTTCCAGTTTATATTCACCACAAAAACTCAATATGAGTAGCACCAAAACAAGAAAAACGTTGGTAGAAAAATGAAACTAATAGGAGTAATATTATACAAAAACATTTGAGAAAATAGTACAGTACTTAAGTAGTAGTAAACAATAATAGAATGGTAGTTGATGTGTTAGTTTATGGTCCCCATTCTAGGGTTTGTTTTTCCCTACTTCAATTAACAATCTGGACTAGCACTGCAATAATTTATCCGAAGAAGAAGAATAAAAAATCTATGTTCCTTAAAAAATAAAAATAATTTTTTACATTTAAAAAAAAAACATCGGCGTAAACGACGTCGCATAGGCTACCGTGAGTGAATGACGTGTATACAACTCAACTGTGACTGTGAGTGAAAGGGAAAAAGGGAGGAAATAACAGAGGTAGCAGCAGCTTTATTACTACTACTGTTACAATTTCCAAAGCTGAAAAAAGATTTACCCAAATCTGGATTCAATAAATGAATGAGGAGTTGTTGTCTCCACTAAAATAGCAACTGCTGTAAAAAGAAACTTTCAATTCACTTCACTTCACTTCACTTCATTCATTACCTAAACAGATACACAAATTTTGATCCAACAACAAAAATAGAGAAACCTAGCTGTAACATCAATGATCATAATACAACCAAGAGAGAGAGATAGAGAGAGAGAGAGAGAGAGATGAAGTTGAAATAGGGAAGCTGTTGAGATTAGCTTTAGCAACTTACCATGTCTGGAAATGATGAATGTGTGTGTGAGAGAGAGAGAGAGTAGATAGAGAAAGTGATAAAGGTAGAATTGGAATGGGGGAATATGAAATAGTATGAGAATGAGAGGAGAAAAAGGTTTTACTTTACCAAATGTAGAAAGTGCGTTTCTACTTTCTACAAAACGATAACAAAGGGCTGGCTGTGTGTGAGCTGGTGATTTTTTTACTGCTACTGGAGTGGGTCACACGCGGACTCACACTCGTTTCATTTCATTTGTTGGACTTGGAGGGTGATATGGTAAATGTCTTTCTGCTGCCTAACTATTCTTCATTAACTCTTAATCTAAAGATGTGTTTTGTGTGTTTTAATGAGCTTTTAATACATGGGTTCAATGAGTTTGACTTATGGGAAATTGTACTACTATTACTATTATTAACTTACTGTTTGACATTTCATCTGCAGGGAATGAAAGGGACTTGTCAATGGTATGAGTTTTTGTCACAAGATACATATTTACCGTCATCGGTTAGATTATATGTAATTCGTATAAAAATTGTATAGTTGGTTAAAAAAAACAGTAAGGCCAATGAGGCATAGCTCAGTTGGTTAGGTTGAGGTGACATAACTCTTGAGGTTATGGGTTCGATTCTCGCCAAGTGTGTGTTTATTTCTAGTTTATGTTATATTTATATGATTGTAATATGTAATGGTTCATTTATGATAGATATAGAAATGATGTATTAGTTGACGATGTATGATCCGATGTAATATCGATATTCTAAAAAAAAAAAAAAAAGAAGTAAGATATACGTACTACTATAATGGTGAAGTGGCGGTTTTGGAGTTTAACAAAGTTATAGTACATGCTTTGTTAAACTTTTAATATTGATCGTTTCGTAAACTAATTGTCAAACAAAGATTAATCCAATTGGCTTAATTAAAGCTTTTGAACTTGGCAGGGAGCTAACAAAATTGTAAACACGTAAGAGTATTCCATGATACAAAATTACAAAGTGGTACTCAATGGATTGGCGCAAAGCCGCAAACTTTAAGTTGGCGACCAGAAGTGTATATTTAAAATTTATTCCAACAACCTTATGATTGACTTAGGTTGTGTTTGTAAATGCTTATAAGAATCAATTAAGTACTAATTGTGCTTAAACTTTATAAAATCAGCTTTTAAGTAAAATCACGGGATGTTTAGTATAAACCGTAGAAGTTAAAGTTAAGCAATATTTTAATGTTTGGTTAAATTAAATAATTGCTTAAGTAGTAAATAAATTGCTTTATTTAGTGTTTACTTAGTTTTCCTATTTTTATGCTGTTTAAAGTCTTAAAAGCATCTACTCCAGTGCTTTTAGCTTACAGCGGTTAAGCTGCTTAATTTTAGAGAATCAACCACATAATCATCAAAACCAAACACTAAAAAATTGCTTATAGACACTGAAAAGCAGATAATCACTTAAAATAAGCATTTGCAAACACTCACTTAGAACCCTCTTCATACCTAAGACATGTTTCGAAGAATCATATGACTAAACCAGTCAGCTTGATGTTGAACATAGGTTGTGAACAAATGACCTTTGGGGTGAATTCAATGTGCAACATGTGACACGATCTTACAAAGAGACGACATTCCAAGTTTTACAGAACGGAAGACATTCTCCAAAGAGTCACCTACAATACATACACTACTTGGATTTCACGATCGAGGAACATTTTCACGTTTATGATTGAGAACCCCGAGTAGCTCACACCACCATTCAACCTCAATTCTCTTAAGTCATCCACGACGGGCGTGAAGCATTAGCCGAAGCAGAAGAACAATTCATGGCTTGTCAACTGTTACGTGTACAAAATATAGGAGTGTCTTTGTAGCAAATTAATTTGATTATTGTAATTCACCTTTGCGATTACATTATCTTATTTCACCACTTACGGGTAATTTTACTGACCGTGGCTAGTACTAGTATGCTCAATTAATCCATAACATGGATGCAGGGTACAGCTTTATCCCCTCAATTTGTAATGGTCTTTAAATGCAAACTGGACAATTGTAAATTTGTAATGGAGAATGGCAATCCGTAACCTTGTAGAATAATCTTGAATGTGTTTTTGTATTGATGACGGTAGAAAGAAACAAGAAACAGAGAGTGCAGTTGTTCATGTTGTTTGGTAGTGAAGGTCCACGGTAAAAAAGAAGGGGCTGATAGTAACTAATTAACGGCTGGGTGGAAGAAACGACACACGTACGATAGAGATTGGTGAAAAGGTAGCAGTGGAAAATAGACACTAATTATTTTCACTGTGAGAAACAAACAAACAACCAAACAAACAAAATACACTAGTACTACTTGAGTCTGCAGAAATTAGTTACACTACTCTACAGTACTGGTACTTGATCTTTTGTCCACTTCTTCAAATTTCAATTATTATTCCGTTACCTTTACCACATGACAAAAACATTTCTCAATTACTCTCCACTCTCCACCTTAATTCAAATGTTTTTTTTTAAGAAAACCATAGATTTCATTAACTTGAACATGTACTACTACAACCGTTCATCGAGATTTTACGCATAAAAGACATCATACAGTCCCTTATTACATATTCAGTGAGCTACCCCGGACAAACATTCCAAGTTATGAGCATTTCACTAGATGTTAAAGTGCTGGAGAACTGGGACCGAAGCGTAGAATCCGTGCTTCCATACTTTGCCAAAAGATCTGCTGAGTGGTTAGCTTCCCGATAACAAAACTGTACGTCCACATTTTCAAGCTTGTTGATCAAGTTCCTAATATCCACTAGAAGCCCTTCCTGAGTCCTGGTTGGTGACAGCAATCTGTGATAACAATCAGCAAGGAACTTTGAATCAGTAAACCCGAAGCTTTGTAAATCCTTGTTGAAAAGCTAATTGTAAGCCAGTACGTAAAGCTCAAAATTCTACAGTCAAGTTATCTATAATGCCTAAGTAACCAGAACAAGCATAAACAAAAGACCCAAGGGAATCACGAAACAAACACCCAATCCCTGCATGTCCTGGGTTCGATAAACTGGAACCGTCTGTATTTAAGGAGAGATAACCACTAGGAGGGGGCACCTTAATTCAAATGTTACTACTAAATATATAGACCATCAATTTTACTTATATGCAGACTTCAAAGATATCGGATACTCTACAAGAACGAGTATACACTATATACACTACTATGTGCTTTAAGGCTCTAAGTAATTCGACTGAGAGATTTTAAACGGGACTGAAGTGGAGTGTAAATTTAAACTAAATAAATCTGAACTATTACTATATGTTGGATTTTAAAAGTTCAAGTATTATGCATACATAGATGAGTATATATAGATTTTTTCGTATCAACTTGGTAGCAAATGGCAATAGATGAGCAAGTCACACTAATTTGCCAAGTAAATGGGCCTTTACAATGAGATTGTGTGTCAGGCCTAATCCAGCCAAAAGTGGCCGAAATTATGTTTCTTGTGTGCTGCATAGGCCCAATAAGTAGCCTTAAGCCCGCAAGTTAAGTTGCACCACCATTCATGGGCACGCCGGGCAATTTTGGACCAATCCGTAAATTTTAATCTCATATGTACTGAGTCCGATCAATTAATTATTTTACTCCGATTCGAACCGGCCGGATCGGATCAGTATGGATCCAAACGGATTTGGCATTTTAAGTTGTTTTTTGATGATCTTTTTATTTTTTCTCCGGATTAAGTCCAGATCCAATTCGATCCGGTAAGAATTCAAAACTAATCCATCATAGACCGATCCATTAGCCATACAGACCGGTTCGGACCAAGCCAGGCTTATTCATCGGCTAATTGTTGTCAACACCTAAATTGATAAAAAAAAAATAATAAAAATAAAACGCACCTTGCACTTAAGTGCAATGTGTGCTTGTGCGTTTCTCGGAGAAAATTTTCAATTTTAAACATAAAAAATGCACACTACAGACACAAAATACATTACACTTAAATATACAGTGTTTTTGACTTTACGCTCAACTAGAGTTTCTGCTAGTTGCTTGTTTTGCCTTTTAAGTTGTGTATAATTTTCATTTATTTTGAATTGTATCTACTACATTAAAAACTTAAATAAATAACTTAAATACTTCACCAAAACCGATATTTTGAAGCCCATGAGATTCGATTGAAGAACAAACTTCAACAAACGGATTTGGAAAACATAGACCTTACGGATAAAGGATCAAAAAGTGCAAGTTGACACATGGAGTAGTATTTCCCAAGGCCTGCTAAATCCGATTTCGTGTAGGAACACACAAGCCACATCGGTCATGACAGCCAATCACCATTCGCCACGCAAGCACTAATACACGATTTAATCCAATCACGACCACGACGGTGACGAGTTCGCGTAAGACTCTGTCAAACTCGCCTCTATTTATAACTACTACTGCCCACCTAATCAGCTAAATATATATTTTGTTATCTGCAGAGAAGAAGAAAATTGTAAAAAAAAAAGTTTCTCAGAGAAATAAAAGAGATCGGTGATTTCACCGGCGGCAATTCTTGTTCAACCTTTACCGGAACCCCGATCTCAACGCCATCAAAATGGTATGCTTCTTCTTCCCCTCGATCTTCTGTTTATCTAGACAGATTTGTTTCTGATTTTGTATTCAGTTTTGTTATATTTGGGATTTTAGGCATCACACATTATGAATTTGTAATCATCTGTATCTATCCTGTGGAACTGTAGATATCGATTGTTCAGCTGTTTGCTCGATTTATCTAATTTTGATTTGATTTTATGTTTGCGTGTGATATTAAGGTATCTGACTATTGAATTTAGATCTTAGATCCTCGCCAAATAGTGTCTAGGATTGTGAATTTTGTTGATTTGTGGTGATATTGATGGTGTAATGCTGTTGAATTGAATGATCGGTGATTTTGGTTGATGATGCATCATGCATGAGGATGATTTGGTTCGTGGTTGGTGGAATTGAGGGATTCCATTTTAATGTAAAGTCAAAAAGTTAGATTGTGAAAACTAAAGTGAAATTGATTTTTGTAGGAATTAGTCTGTTTCCAAGAGCTACCTTTGTTATTCTGGAATCTGGATACCAAATCAAATCTATTTTAGTATGGCATGGGTTTTGAAATCGGTAGATGAAAGTCATTTTAATTTGTCTTAATTAGTGCCTTAGGATCATGTATGTATCAACGTACCACCTTCCTCTCGTATTGTGTACATTGTATATGAACAGAATTGTGAGAAGTGTTGGGTTCTCTACCAGTTAGATGAGTGCAAATTATGGAAATGTGCGTAATACCGGTGGGTGGTGGTGGTTCTTTATATTTCCTACTCGTACTCCTTGGTGTGTGCACATTAGGAGGATGTGATTAAACACTTTGGGTGGGCGGTTGTGCAGTTATTCTTAATATTTAAGGTGTGTCTAACACAAGGATATAGAAAAGGTTGTTTGCTTAACTCTTATTGTGCTAACATGGTAACAATTGCTGTTTCTTCCATCGTGAGGATGTGATTATTGGTGCTAACATACTCTTTCTTCTTGTGTATAGACTACTTCAAGGAGGCTTGCTGACAGAAAGATTGAGAAGTTTGAAAAGAACATCACCAAGAGAGGCTCTGTGCCCGAGACTAGCATAAAGAAGGGAAATGACCTTGCTGTTGGCCCCATCTTGCTTGGGTTCTTTGTGTTTGTCGTCATTGGATCATGTAAGGCTACTTAAACTTGACTCAATGGAATTTAAACTTGAAATCATATGTTTATGGGGTTTGATATCATATGGCTCATTTTGATATGCTAAGTCCTGAGCACTAGCTGAATTAAGAATTACTATCCAGGTCTAAGAACTAAGATTCGTTAACAAAAAAGAAAATGTCACTTTGATGATTATGCGAGCGATTCCGCAACTGAAGAGTACTTTGTGCGTGTATACTATAATATACAATTTTAGCCTGCATTCAAAGTGTGATTATTTTATATGCAAAACATAAAAACTAAGTACAACTTGTATACATTACTTTGAAGAACTGTTGGCATGAAACATAAGTTTTTACTTTAAAAAAGGAAACACTTTTCCCATGAAGCAAAGGTGCGTTTGTGTTTATGGCCACTGAATTTGCTTCTTTTTGGCGCAACTCTTGCACGTTTTTGTCAAAGGAATGATTGTTTCATGTTTTGTTCTTTCTTTGCTCTTGTAAGTTGCATTTCTTAGACAATGCACTAAATGCTTTTAGCTTGTCTCATGTACTAATTTCTATTGTTCCTCTTGCTCAGCTTTGTTTCAGATAATCAGGACAGCAACAAGCGGAGGAATGGCTTGACTTCACATTACTCTGTATACTGCCTTCGGCAGAGTAGTTGTGTTTTGATGTTGTTACTTACGCGTAATCTATTGTAGCTTAAACTTAAAGTTCAAATCTGTGTCTCCAGTCTGGTAGCTTAAAGTTCAGTCTGTGTGACTCTATGGTAGCCTAAAAACATAAAGTTTAATCTGTGTATGGGAGATGAACTCCCACAATATTGAGTTAATTTATTTTACTGTATTACATCTTGATTTTGTTAATGTTAAACTCTATCTTCAAAGGAGATTTTCACCCATAGGCTATGTGATGATTGGTTTCTTTAACAGAGTTGCATTTTAAAGTTTTATTGCACCTAAATATATACTATTAAATCTTTGTAATTGGTGTTCTAGACTCTACCCTTACCCAATTCTAAAGGATCCGGGTCTAGACCCTACACCATTTAAAAAAACTATATTCGGACCCTTGGACATTTTATTTTTCTTCGCCGACCATCAAAAAACTATAAAGAAAAAAAATCACGGTTCCAAGGGCCTGGACCTATGGATCTAAAGTTTTGCGTTCAAAGAGGGTTTATGGTAGCGTATAGGTCCGGGTCTATAACGTCATTAAAAGGTAAGGGTAGGGTTCACCCTACCCACAGAGAACACTATTTATAATATAATTTTATAAATTACTATTTGGTATGATTTAAAAACAAAAATGCTAGCAAAATAAACATAGAAGTTTTCTTGTATGGACTCGAAGAAACAAAAACTACAAATACGAGATTTTAAATTCCTGCCTGAATTGCAAAATATCTCAATCTTGAAAAATTCTACTGACAATACTTGGGATGGAATTGAGACGTGAAAATTTTAATCATCTCGTGAAATCCAAAATCCCATATAGTTAGTCGACCCGAAATTCAAAAATCCCATATGGTCAGTAGACTCTGCATGTCCACCGACTCCAACCCCAGCCACTCCGTCTCCATCAACTAAGGAGTATATATAAAGCCCAGGTAGAAAAAGTGTCGATTCAATGTTGCCCAGAAGATAGTAAGTAGCCAACCTTTCCAAGGTCATCTTTACTCCCAAGCCTCCAACCCAACGTGGCAACGACAACTAATGAGAGAACACAAGTTGAAGAAAGTGGAAGGTGAGTTTTCAAATGTCCATTATTGTTCAGCCTACAAATTAACGTAGCATTCGTGTTCATGTCTACAACTCTCTATGTGCACATGTTGATGAAACTATATACTAGCGAGTACAAACATAGCATCTGATTTACCATGTCAATGCTACACCATACGAGAGTCAATACCTACCTGACTATCTCTATGACGAGGGTAAAAACTGGTGAGTCGTTTTAAGTCGTAATGGAATGCGCGTGTGTGAGCTCGTCAAGTGTCACGTCTTTGTAAAATCCTAGATCTGGAACTTATCAACGTTCTCTTTTCAATCTCACACCTATAACCTACAAAATATGAGGTGTGTGTGTGTGTGTGAACTGACCTGCCGTTGGTCAGGCTGGAGTTTTGGAGTTTAACGAGAGAAAGAGCTGTAAAATCTTCCTGGGACAGAATTCTAGTACTGTGACAATATGTATATTTAATTGAGAAAAATCAATTACATGTCCTTGTGAATCTTGATCGCTATTTATAGTTGTACTTGGCTCCTAGATGTGTGACACGTGTGTGGTCTGGATTAGGTCAAGTTAGCCCTAATCCAGGTGGTTAATGTTTGGATACACAGTTGTCTGATATTAACGATTAGAGTCCTGAAGTGTCCAAACTAAACCCCGTTGCAGCCTAAAACACACTTATAACTAAAGAAATTTTAGTTCACATTCTATAAGACAATGAGTTTCACAAGTTTTAAATTGTCCTCCCCTGCAATCTGTAAAACACCACATTTTGTTCATTTTGGATTCATAAATAAATTTATAATTACACATATTTAAAGGAGGGGAATGAAAGGTTAAGGAAGAAAGAAAAAACTGGACCAATCACGTGGATGAATAAGTGCCATACACATACAAGTTGAAACAAAAGCCCACTATTTGAAATGTTCGATTAGAAAGTAAAACTCATGATTATTTTATGTTATAAACAAAGTGATTAAAGTAAGTAATTGAATTGTTTTTGTCTTGGTTTGATTTATTCTTTACAAGTCACAATCGGAAGGAGACATTGTACTTTTGCTAATCCTTTTAATAATTGTATTGTCATATCCTAATCTAATTTCTAGTACATACTTCTCCTTTCTTCACAGTGCTCTTCTTTTAAGTTCAATTTGATTAATTTTCAATCCTATCTTTTTTTTATTCGTTTGACAAAATTAAATATTTACTCCGTTCCGATTCACATTTCTTCATATGAGTTAGACCGTAACGGACAATTTTTTATATAGTTATATTTTCATCATAATGCCCTTACGAATAAGGAACTGAAAAACGTGAGAGAATTGTAAGTTTACGAATTGTAGAAATTATTAGTCAATGTGGTACGGGGATAATAAGTTGTTAATATAGGTAGGTTAAGATATTGCAAATTCTTCTTCTTCTGTCCATGCCGGGTTAGTGAAGACTAAG
>JAQRGC012302249.1:0-10961 GCA_028659135.1 Plantago lanceolata | reverse complement strand
TTGGAAACCTGCTGCCGTCTTCTCAATTGAAGGTCGGTCTCTCGCTAACTTCTCTTCCGCCGCCGAATTGATTTTCCACCGTATTTGTAGAATCATGTCAGCTGTTGAAGAAGCGGCGCCGCTTAATACTGTGCCGGAGATAGTTTTGAAGAAGAGGAGGAACAATGAGCAGTGGGCTATTAGAAGGAAGCTCCAGCTACAAGAGAGGGCTAAGCGTCACAAGAATAACCTCTTCATCAAAAAGCCCGAGCAGTTCATCCGTGAATACCGTGATAAGGTAGTACTTTCCTTTTCATATTTAATTTTTTTTTTTTTTTAGGTTATGCCAATTTGGAATTTCTCATCATGTTTCAGTAACCCTAGAGAAATGGTCTGTGTTTGCCATATGTTATTTTAGTATTATGATGAATGAGGGATCAATGTTTATTCGTTTCTTGGTGCTTAGGATTTGGAGCTTAGAAATTGAGCTCAAAATGTAGTTTACTTATCTTAAAATTGAGGAATTCCAGCTCATTTGTATGTCACTGTTTGCCAATGGATTTGGAGAATGTTTATTCGACTGTTCAGTTGCATATGCTTAGAATTTAAAGCTTAGGAATTTCAGGAATGTGAGCTGAATATGTATGTGGTCCATGTAGCATAAAATTCAGGAAACTCCACCTGATTTACATGGCCTGTTTGCTGTTGCAATCCTAATACGTTCTCGTCGCGCACATACAAATTGTTAGACGTTTCATGTACACGTGTTGCTAAATGTACCTGTTGTATCCTTTTGTGTTTTGTCCAGGAATTGGATCTTGTGCAAATGAAGACCAGGGTTAGGAGAATAAGTCTTGTGCCAACTATTCCGGACTCCAAGCTGGTTTTTGTTGTACGCATAGGAGGGTTAGTTCTGTTGACCTCTTTCTTTCTTTTGTAAATCATTGGTTGTTGAATTCTGTGTCTTATATATTTTGCTTGCAGGAAAAATGACATGCATCCAAGGGTTCGGAAGATATTATACTCTCTGCGCCTTACGAAAATATTCAAAGGTGTGTTTGTGAAGGCAACTGATTCACTGATGGAAATGTTGCAGAAGGTGGAGCCGTACGTGACCTATGGGTATGTCGTCCAATCATGTTCACATGATTTTAGCTTTAGTTCTTTATGTACTTCGTGTCTGGTTGCATGCTGAGTGAATTGGAAACTATGCTATTGAAGTGATTCGGAAGATAAAAATATTGCCTGCTGTATCTAATGTAGAGTTTTATTTTGTTCGTGGACACTTTGTTTCAAAGGCCACAGAACTGAAATTGAAACAAGCCTTGTGACACAGGACACTGCTTTTCTATAAGCCAACTGTTACTTTCAATCTTTCAATATCCGCTTCATGTTCTTGAATTTTAGTCTGTAGAAGTCTTACTTAATTACTTGTATGTATCAAAGTTCAGTTTTGTATGGTACAGAATATTGGGCCAAGTATGCTACATTTGATGAATTCATGACAGCTAATCAGTTTTGTAGGAGCACATGCTAATGTGTTCTTGGCCTCTTTTCTCATCAGCCGTTCTTCACTTTTAGTTCATCCACATTCGTCATTCAACTGTTCTGTATAACTACCCTGTTATGGAAGCTGGCTTACTATTAATGATTTTAGATTATTATGTCTTCCAGTTCGATGCTGTTTTATTTTCTTAGACCCGCGTTTGATTCAAGTTGTTTGTATTGTTATATCAGGCTTCACTCACAGTATAATTGTTTTTCTTCTTTTTCTGGTGACAGGTATCCCAATTTCAAAAGTGTGAAGGACTTGATTTACAAGAAAGGTATTGTTAAAGTGGATAAGGAGAGGATTCCTTTAACCGACAACAACATTGTTGAACAGGTTAGTAAATTTTACTTGCTAATTTTGCTTCCCTAGAACCTGATCTACATTCTTGATGACACTCTTGTCCCCTTAACTTTGCCCAGGAATTGGGTGAGCATGATATTATCTGTATTGAAGACATTGTGAACGATATAGTCACCGTTGGTCCCCAATTTAAGGCAGTCACAAACTTTCTGTGCCCCTTCGTGCTAAATAACCCAGAAAAAGCATTGAACGGGAAAAGGAAACGTTTCAAGGATGGTGGAGACTCTGGAAACCGTGAAGACCGCATAAATGAGTTGATCAGCAAGATGAATTAGTTTGGAGATAATTTTGATCTTATGAAATGTTGTTAAATTTTACTACTATCTTGTAACTGAAACTCTATGTTTGGGTACTGCAGAGTTTGCGATCAGACAGCAAATTTGACTCTGAGCCCCGCGATTTTAGGATTGTTATCGGTTCTAGTACCTGTTTAAGTTGCCTTTTCTTGTGCTGTGCTTTTCCTTCTGGTTTGGTGGCTTACAAATCTTATTCGATCATTATCTATATGCGTGTTTTGCATTTTGATTTTATTCCTTCTCTTGGTTTAACAAACCGCTGCTAATCTAACTACGGATTCGTTCAAGGAATCTGAAAGTTCTTAGTTGTTGGATACTCGGACTTGGAAAGGTCATACGGAGAAATTACTATTAACAATGTGGTTCAACAATCCGACTACTAAACAAACGGTACCCGACCCTTTGGAATGGCGCGTATTATATTGCCCGATTCTATAATAATTTCACGATTTTACCAAATTTTAGAACGGGGTATAAATTGTTTGTCATAAGAGACCTTGCAGAGTAGAGTTGTAATGGAAGATGGCGACGATTGGCTTGCCATCGACAAACTAGAACACATTCTCTTCTGCTTCTTCATTTCAATCGTCTCATCCTTGATCGCTATGAGGACCCGTTACCCCTTCATCCGCCGCCGCAGCATTTGGGTCGGATCCATCGTCTCTCTCTCAGCCGGCGCCGCCAAGGAGTTTGCCGATCAGCTCGGATTCTTCAATTCCGCCGGTGCTTCCACTAAGGACTTCGTCGCCGATCTCATCGGCATACTACTTGCCGCACTGTTGCTTTCCTCTTATAAGTCATTCGCCCCGACCCGTACTCGACCCGAATTGTCCAATCAAAATCAAATCCAGCTTAGTGATATGGTTTGAATTACTGCCCTGATTATGTGAGTTTCTGTTTCGGTTTTCGTTTCAGTTGTTTATGAAAATATTAGGCCTATTGGTAGAGCTCAGATTGAGTGTTGCAAATTGAAAATTGTTTCATTTTGTTCTCTGTTTTTCAATGCATTTCAATTTACAGCCTTGGATCATTTGATGATTAATGTTGGTAGTGAAGAGCTTATGATAGACGAACGAGTACGGCGCCCTTCGATCTTTCATATTGTGTTGCTGTAAGTTTCAGCTATGCTCCTTTATTATCAGACTCAGGTTTACAATTCAGCATGTGAGTAGAGCTTTGTGTAAATGTGGCGTAAACTGTCCTAGGTTTCATTGGCTTAATATCAAACCACGCAGAAATGTTGAAAACTTAAACTTACGTCTTCCTTGTAGATTGTAATGGATTCTTTGTTTTGGCATGGAAAGTTGCCTGTCTCATTGTGAATTTTGACAATATCAATGGCTCATATGAGTCATATGTCCTAATGTGACCGAGTATGTTTCATATTATCAAGAACCATCAACTTAGATGTGCTCTGCATTTACTTTTTACTTGGATTGTATTTTTCGATACTTGCATTTCATGAGCTCGTGTCTTTTACAAATATGGCATGAAAACATGTACTAGTATATGCAAAATGTGATTGCTATTGGTTTGATTAGTTATCGTAGTTGGTTCAAGTTTCTTGCAAGTGGTTATACTGTCTTTGGTCTACTGAGGACTTGATCTGTACATTTGAAATGAAAATTGCATAATTGTTTAGGTGCAACGGATCATTATCTGAAGTTTTATGCTGAATTGCTGATAAGGGGCTCACATTTACGTCAAGATCTTCTTCTAATGGCTGAACGGCAGAAGAATGACTTGCTCAGTGCCACTGCCATCAAGAATGGGAGCTGAGGTAGAGGTAAATCCATAAGCTGTCCTTGAATTTCTTGATGGATCCATTTGCGGTCTTGTCCTTCTGCCAGTGTTGCAGACCATTTTGAAACACTTTGTCCCTATCTGTACTGTTATATACTTCGAAACACTTTGTCCCTATGTGTTTTTCTTAGAGAAATGTTATGCGCGCTGATACTGTCATGTTGCTTACTTGCATGTCACTTTCTCTTAAGACTGGCAGACCTATTATGACTATTCTTTGCTATACAACATGATTATCGATGATGAAGTTATCAAGCTAATCAGAGACCTTGATACATTCAGTTTGGAGAATGTGGATATTTTCTTGAAATTGAGGGATGATATAGAGAGGCATCGCCTTAGCAAAGGCTAAGGCCATATCCAGCATGGGGAGTAAATACAAATTTGCTCCCTGTGCGGCCATGCTACCCTGACAAGGTGTATTGCTCTTTTTTCCTTTTTTTCATTTTTTTTAACTTCTTTGCTGGAATTCAAGCCATTGTCACTTGTGTTAATCCTCCCGTTGACCTACAGTCTCCAACGGCAGGATCAACCCTGCTGTAGGAGACACCTTTATGTTTTATTTTATGTATATTTTGTCAACTATAAATAATACCAGTCCACAACTCAATCAAACCAACCAAACTTTCCATCTTCATATTTCCCATAGTACACAACCTTGTTCGGAAATGTAGGACGAGAACAGTATGTCTAACGATTTTCTTAAACATTTGTTCTTTATGCAACAACACCTACAATTTCATATTCAAGTCTCTCCTTCACAATCATCTAACCAAACCATTTCAATATGAATTTCCCCCCTCCAAATTTCCAATATGATCCTAGGTGTTTTAATCCTAATTTTGCTTTCCAAATGTCCGGAGATTTCGTCCCCCACACAAACGCCACCCCCATTTTCAACCATCAATGTTGAACCATAGGTTGTAGTAGATGATCCAAAAGGAGAGGAGGCTTGAGTATCAAATTGTGGGTGTTGCATAAAGAACAAATGTTTAATCGTTAAACATATTGTTCTTGTCCAACATTTTCGGTCAAGGTTGTGTATCGGATGAAAAGTTTGGTTGGTGTGGATTGAGTTGTGAAGTGGTGGTATTATTTATAGTTGACAATGGGAATATAAAGAAATTAAAGAAAATGAAATAGAGGAGTCTCCAATGCTAGGATTGATTCTGCTGTTGGAGACTGTGTTTCAGCGGCATGATTATACCTACAACCCGTTGAAACACAAGTGACATCGGATGGATTTCCAGCAAAGGAATACAGGTTTCAGTCGCACATCAGGGACCAAAATGGTTAATGGTCCGATTTAACTGTTAGTGACCAAAATGTCATCACTTCGTCGGGACCAAAATTGTTTATGGTCCTTTCTCCTCGGAGGACCCGACCCGACTATGTGTGTGACTTTACAAGTTATGCATTATACATACATGAATACTGCATCTGAACCTCACAAGTCAACATTGATTAGTATAATCTCGAGAACCAGAACAGTTAAAGGTTTTAAAATTTTAAGTGTACTTTAACAATTATACATGCCAGTTGTATATTAAGCCTATAAGGTGTTTCCTAAAATTGACTTAAGTTTAGTCATGCTTGCATAGTTGCATTAACATAAATTTAGCTTTCCAGATCTCTCAACGGGTCATTTCTTGTTAGAGTGAAGTGTAATGCACCTACAAGACACATGATAGTGTATTGTAAGTGCACTACACTTCTCTCTAGCATCTAATAAAACCCTCGAGGGCCTCGTCAAATTAACAATTAGCTACCTTTTTTTTTTTTATTTTTGAAAACCCATTAACTGAGGATTGATAATGATCAGTAGGTACAGAATAATAAATTTCTGCTAAATTGCCAATTGATAGTCAAGGACCAAAGATTATTATACTGTCAACTTGCTCATAACTTGCTCATCAGTCATCTCGATTGCTGCCAAATAATGCATTTTTCCAGTGTGTTAACTCCATAAACAATTAAAGTCATTGCGGCCAAGTTGGCTCTGTTATAATCTACTGCATCCTATACCTGCGTAGAAGCTTAGAAAACAGGAAAAACACTCCAACAGATTGATCGATCTGATGAGCAATTTTACAGTTGTTGAGATCCTTGATGCAATCAAATTTCCACAGGGTCAAATACGAAGAGTCCCCGCTCATGTGAGGAACAGGCAGCACCACCAAAATGTGTATGATCCGGTTATCGTGTCACTGGGGCCTTACCATCATGGCAGGGAGCATCTCTTCCATGCGGAAGCCTTCAAGCAAGTGTGTCTAGCCATGTTCGTTGCAGATTCGGGAGGAAGCAATAAAGACGAAGCCTTCTACCATACGAAGATTTTGGACCGGATTGTTGATATAAGAAGTTCGTATGAGAACATAGATCAGTACATTGACAATGATCTGGCTTGGATGATGCTCCGTGATGCTTGTTTCTTCATATACTTTATGTACGCGGATTCTAGAGCTTCTCAGGGTAAGGACAAGTTCACCAATGCCTTGCATTCGTACTTTGGTCACGGTACGAAAAATATAATTTTCTTTGATCTTATTATGCTTGAAAATCAAGTTCCGCTCTGGATTATCAGGTTTCTCTTTTGTTTGCAATCCGAGGAAGATGGAGAATCTAATTTTGTCAAATTGCTTGATGGCCTCATGAATGATTCTCACTCAATTGGTACATGGACGGATTCCATTCACTTTCTCGACGCGCACCATCATAAGCTGAAAATGGAGATGGGAATTTCGCCTCAGGCCGGAACTCGTGATCAAGGGGGGCAGACTTACCTAACTGGTTCAGCCACAAATCTCAGAGCCAAGGGCATCCATTTCAAGGTAAATGAGAAAGGGCCAAATGGTATTACATTCAGTTCTTATTCGTTATCTGGAGAGCTCCGTTTGCCCAACATTTTCGTCTCTGTTGGATTCTTTACCTATTACTGCAACCTCATTGCTTACGAGATGTCTCCAACTTATAACGAAGAGCCTTACACGCTATCGTTGATTAGCTTCATGAAGTCACTCATACAGAGCTCCAACGACGTGAAGCTGCTCAGAGAGGAAGGCATAGTGTGGAACGACATTGGCAGCGATGAACAAGTTGCCGAAATGTTCAAAGATGTTGACACTTTCGGCCGTGAAATGTTGCATGATTTTAGAGAACTAAGGTATAAGATTAACATGCATTGCTCTCGTCTAGCTAACACTTGGGTGGCGGATCTGATCGAGACCTATTTCGCAAACCCATGGAAGATTACTGCTCTGTTGGCTGCAGGCGCCGTTCTTGGCCTGACTGCTACCCAAACCCAGTTCACCATTCACCCATCATAATGTTATCCTGCATTTTCTTAAATTCTTCTGTCACACTTACTTGTATCTGTTTTTCGGATTGTTATCCGAGTTGATTGTGAATAAAATTTGTCGTATTCATTTCAACTAGCTAGTCTGAGTTCTAGCAGATTGCGTGTTACTTCCCCGTTCTTAATTTAGGAGTAACGTGTGGTCGTGAAAAACCGGATATATTGTTCACTCCGCTCGTATAATGTTAACATTAGAAACTGCAATGACAATGAAGTTATTGTTTTCCAAGCTAACAAATTACACAAGGAGCTTGAGCTTGATCTATATACATTGCAAATACAGAGATACATGCATAACTAGATCATATATACTATATGTCACTTCAATTTTGCTTAACCATTCGGCTTCCAATGGTCATCATCTTCGAAAGCTGGTGAGCGATAAGGGCTTGTCGAGAGCAGCCGGATCTTGTTCGGGCAGCTTGACAACCGAATACAGGCCTGCCCCGGTCAGAGCACCAAGGATAGGTGCAGTTAGGTAAATCCATATGCCTTTGTAGTTGTTGGCTGCAATTGCTGGCCCCAGAGTTCTAACTGGATTCATTGAAGCACCTGAAGTTTCCCTGGATGTAAAGAATAAAAGAGAAGTACTAAGAACATTGACTTTTGGGAAATACATTCATTCATTCTTGTTCACTCAAAATGAGATCCACCATTTTTCCAACTTTAGGCTCAATCTGTCATCTTTTTACCAACCACTCATCTTGTCTGCCATTGTTTTCCCACAATCTGGATGTTCATCAACACTTCACAGTATGGTCAGTATAGCTTTTGGCTACCATTCTTCTTGGGGGAAATGGGAAAGTAAAGAGTGGGGACTTCAAAGATTTGGTTTCCATGTTAGCACTGTCTAGCATGTTCATGGATCTTATACAGTGGTGGATAATGGATATAATCATATAAGGGAGTCGAAATGTATTCCTGGCACCGCCCTTGATCTTAAATTATATTACTATTACGATAGTTTCTGCGAACTTCAATTTATAGATCCATCCCTAACTCCAATATCACTATTGACGATAGTATAATAGTTTCTGCCTATCCGAACTACTAGTACCGGATGGATGGGTTTTAATTAGTTTACACGTGAGGGCGAATTGCAGTGTACGTTAATGACATGTTTTTCCACATGCAGTTGCAAAAAAAGGGTATAAGAAACCAAAATCAAGAAAAAGTTCAAGTGTTTAATACCCAGCAATGAGTATGTTGAGCATGACAGTAGCTCCAACGGCAATTCCGGCAAGTTCACCTACCTATTTTCAGCATCATATGGAAAAAAGAACAAAATGGATAAGTTGGTAAAGCGAATATTATGAAAAATCGGAAAGAAATAATGGTTTCTTTACAAGAAGTTAGAAATGAGATCACATTAGAAGATTCTAAA
Source organism: Plantago lanceolata (assembly GCA_028659135.1). NCBI lineage: Eukaryota > Viridiplantae > Streptophyta > Magnoliopsida > Lamiales > Plantaginaceae > Plantago > Plantago lanceolata. The sequence continues at coordinate 2,232 of JAQRGC012302249.1, read as the reverse complement.
ACTTAAGGTTCATGAATCATGCACACTATGGAGTATATATCTCAGTGCACATGTTAGATCTAGATCCACTCTTGGTTTCATAACAATCATAGACTATTAAAAAAATTTGGGATTTTTTCTTCTTCTTCATTTGTTAATAGTATTATTTCAATCCAATTACAATTATTTCACCAATCATCACATAACATTTAAAACTTTTGAACCGGCCTCTCTGTTTGAAAAATTAATGTTGCTTGTCTTTGCAATCAATGTTCCCTTTCAGCTGCCAACTTTTACCAATTGGTGCAGTTGGGTTTAAACTTTAAACCTTAATAATCCACTTTTGCCAATCATGATCATCTACTACTACTATAGTAGGATATTTTCGGCTGAAACCGAAGATACGTATTCGTACGGTGCAACACATAAATCAAACGGTTAATTCAAGCGTGAACTTACAGCTCGGGTATCAGTGGAAACAGCAGTGACAACAAACATGAGGTTGAATGAGATAATGAACTCCAAACTGAAAGATTGACCATAACTTCCAGAAGGAACTGTCACTCCACCACTCATTACAGGACTAAATATCACCCTCAGCAGAAATGCAGCTGTTATTGATGCCATCACTTGTGCTCCTATATACACTGGAACCTGTAACAGAACCAATACAACCAAGTTAGACAGAATCTTGATCATAAAATCGAAAACCGAACGTTTATAGTAGGTAGAAAGGCATACATTCTTCCAGGGGAAATGTTTGAGAGCAGCAAAGGCAATAGTGACAGATGGATTCAAATGTGCACCGGAGATATGGCCAGTAGAGAGTATGACTATCATCACGGCTAGCCCGGTTGATGCCGCTAGGCCGAAAAGTGTCTCGGAGCCTCCTGACTTTTCGTTCACTATAGCAGTTGCTGTCCCAGCAAAGATTAGTATAAGTGTACCTATGAACTCTGCTCCCACCTGCTTTTTTCAATCAAATTTAATGCATGAGCATTTATCACCATAACTCCAAATGCACATCCGATCCAAAAAGAAAATTGACCATTACTAGAAAGAACAATTGTTACATATATACGTACCTTTCTTGCTAGAGATATTGGGGGAGGAGACAGAACACATGCCACAGGTGGTAATGAACCTTCTTCCATGTTCCAAGCTTCATTAGTGAAACAGTTACTGCAGCTCCGAAGGAGCGATGGTCGTCTAGGGGCGTTAGCGTGACTTTCGGGCCGGAATGCACTGAAAAGAGGTGCACCAGGAGTCCCTGGAGTTACTGGTGTTGAAGGGGCTGATGATGCTCCATCTTCACCTTCCATTTTTGTAGCTAGATTCACCAAGTTTATTTTAGTCTATAATGTGTACAGTGTATAGACCAAGTGAATGTGCAAAAGAGTCAACACTTTCTAGTTATGTATGGTTTTTAATGGTTCAAGCTAGTATTTATATTGTCCATGAGATGCTCTCTCTGGTCCTGCTGCTAATCACCCATGTGCCCCATTTCTAAGTCAAGCTATGCGGCAAAAATAACGAATTATACTACTCCATACTCCATACCTCAACTCTTTCGGTATCCATACCACAAAAATATACACGGTCACTATTTACTTAACCATTTAAAAAAAAAATTCATAAAAAATAAGGCAATGATAAATATATTTGGTGATAATTTTTATAAGTGAATAATGAACCAAACAATGACAATATTAGTTTAGATCAAAAATTGTTCTTTCGAACGTATCAATGGGTAATCTAATGAGAAGTTACTCCATATAAGTGAGAAGAGTAAGTATTATAAAAGACTGACTTTCCTCATACATTAAGAAAGTCGCAAGTGAGAATAAAGTGCGTGGGAAGAAAACAGTGTTGATTTGTGGGGTTAGCATATCACCTCGAATATTGGTCTAGTAATCAATTCGAACCGAAAGAGGACACTTTGGCCCATTATATGCGGGGACATCACATTTTTGGATTTAGAAATTCTAAAAGTGGAAATTAAATATGATGGGTGTATTTTAGGCACTATAAATCTATCTATTTTAGGGATTTAATCTATTTATTGTAATATAGCCCATATTAATTGTTATAGAATAACTGGGAAGAAAAATGTATTCTTCTGTGTATCTTCAACTGAATTACATGGAGAGTATATATACAAGTAGAAAAGTATCTTTAATGCCTATCTAGACGGTATATAACTCTAAGTGATAGAGTTCTATCTTACATATAAGTCTACTCAAGAGATAACTC
>JAQRGC012302220.1:0-10004 GCA_028659135.1 Plantago lanceolata | reverse complement strand
GACCCTTAGTGTAATTTACTTTCATTATGTTACGAATTTATAACATTTGAATCGATTTCTAGGGATTTGTAATCTCGAATGGTAGAATTTGGGATAGAGTAATTGTGACATTGACGAGTTTTATTTATATTTTTGCATTTTTAGTATTTCATTCGTACATTTTCCGTTTTGAATACATTTTTTTTTTTATTTACAATTTAACAGATTTAAAATAAAAAAATAAAAAAACAGTATTCTGCCGTATGGCGACGGATAACGATCCATCACCACACCAACAGATGGTCAATTCTACCTTTGACCGGTTTAAAGTTAACCGTCGCCACATATAAGGTCGCATGGTCAACGCAACATCCGTCGCTAAATTGCGACGGTTGCATTAACCGTCGTTATATATTTAACTACGCCCGGTTTAGAGACGACCTAACTATCTGTCGCCATATACGTCGCTAAATGGTTTAGCGACGGATCGGTACCTAAATAGCGACGGATAAATCCGTCGCTATATAGACGGATTCTTGTAGTGCAAAGAATAAAAAGAAAAGGTGAGATAGGACCACCTTGTCGTGGATTCCCTCCCTTGAACGGTTCAGTCAACTCGCCATTAAGTTTTATTTGATACAACAAAGTAGTTAAAGAAACCATAATTCAACGGACAAACTGATTCGGGAATCCAAGAGAACGTATAAGCTGTTCCACAAAGGCCCAATATTGGATAGAGTCATAAGTCTTATGGAGATCCATTTTTACCATACATCTAGCATACATATTTCTTCTCCCATATCCTCGGATAATTTTACGCGCAAGGATCAAAATGAAGTCTTCATAGTTTGGGGCTTATTTGATGTTGTTTCCTGGGTCCCATATAGCCTCAATTGGGAGCTATTTGGTGCTTGATTGAAGTTTTTAGCCCCGAATAAACCACTTTATAGCTTTCATAAGGTATCTTTAGGCCCTGTCCAATTCACCTTAGGTTCAGTTGTGTTCAGTTCATATCCATTATGTTCATTTCATTTTAGTTCAGATTTGCTTAGTTCAAATATATACTTAAATTCAATTCAGTTCAGGTCCATTCAATTTGATTTATATATTCTCAGTCGAATTGAATGGAGCCTTAGTAATACATTGGCATAGTGGAAAAATAATCTTGGGATACTGTAGTACTCCCTTCTACAATGATTTTTTTTCTATTTGACGTATTGTCAAGTTCACACAAATTAAGGAGAAACCTATAGTAAACTTATTTTTTATAAGCGGCAATAATTGTTTCCCATTTATCTTTACGATGACTCGAACTTCCAATTTATTAGTTGGTGAAGAAATGTCTTACAACTAAGGTACGATTTGTTGTTAACTATACTAAATTTATGGTGTATGGAGTTTGAAAGAAAAAAAAAATGAGTCAAAGATGCAGTGAAAATAAGTGACAAGAGAGTTAAATGGGTGTCCATCGAGTGAGTTTTCCGACGAATGAAGTCGAATTACCCAACACAAATACATAGATGAAATTAAATGGTTCACCATTTCCAAATCACTGGACGGACACTTGTTTAATAATTTGCTCTACCTCTACGTTGCTGTGATCCACGATCATCATTTCTCTCTTTCTTTTCTCTGCACAGTAGACCCATAAAAATTTCACTCACGCTCACAACAGGGCACTTTTTGAGCGTTCATCATAGTTTAAAACTCACTTTATTCATAATAATATACTTATAGGACCCATTCATGCAGGAATTGAACCAAAAGTGATCAAAGATTTTTGTCGCCATCATTCATTCATATTTATACAAAAATAATAATATTACTGGAGTACTACTGCTGCTCTGTGTATCTGTATGCATTAATGCATTCTGTATAAAAAGTTCATTAGATTCCCATTTCTAGGAGCCAAGTATTGTATAAATTCAACTCATGGCATTACTGGATACTCTGGATTCTTGCCTTCTTGGTACAGTAATAATTTTACTATTTCTATACGATAATATTAACGTACACCGATATGGAGACCGGAGAGTAATATACAATGTCATAAGTGAAAGCATCAATCGACTTTCAATTCGCATCACCAGTACATCGTCTTCAATCTTCATCTCCAATAGCTTATTGACGTTATCATCCCGCACACAACAACCACGACAAACATCATTACACCCTATACTACGTAGTACGTACACGAGTATCACAAACTCGAATTACCATACGCGTAAATATCACACCATCCGAAGGACCATAATAACAAGCAAACTGAACACCAAGCATCAAAAGCCGAATAATTTAAACATATGTATCAGGACTCGAGCATCACCATTTTAAAAACTACTACTACTCAACACCAGATTTGCCCTACAAGCCCAAAGTAAGTTTATTCTGGGCTTTGTTACATGTCTTAGGCTCTTAGCCCAATCATTTTGGGCTCGGCACGTTTAATTTCCAATTTATTGGACCGTTTAAATCAGTTCAAGTGCTCAATTGACCGTTTAAATCCTGTAATTTTCACTCACCTTACAATTTGACATCACATACCTATCTGCTACTACTACCATTCAGCTGAAGTGAACTTTTACTCCAGAAAAATCCCAATCCATCGAATTCAATGGCGAACAACGATGCCGAAGCAGTCGATTTCGAGCCGGAGGAAGACGATCTGATGGACGAGGACGTCGGCGACGGCTCCCCTAACCGAGCCACAATCCCTCGCCTCAAGTCCGCCATAACCGGTTCATCCTCCGCCCCCAAAAAGACCAAAGGCCGCGGGTTTCGCGACGAGGCTGCCGCTGAAGCTGACAGAAATGCACGAATGTCCGCCCGGTTCGATTCAATTGACTCCGAGGGTGGTCCTGGCCCTGAGCGATGTTAGTGTCTCGTCAAACCCTAACCCTAATTTATTTTTCTAATTGTATCATAAATTGTTATAATTGGTCCTTGTATCTCAGTTTAGAAGCTTTAAATGTTTTCGTTGCAATTAATGGGTGTGGTGATAAGCTAGGCAGTGTTGCATTGATATGTAGAATTTCTTTTTGCGGCTGAGAGGTCTCTGTGTTTCATATGGATAAGGTTGTCTGTACTGAGCTCATTTAGGTATTGATGGCTACGTCGAAGTTTGGAAAATTCATGACAAGAGAATAGCATAAGTTTAGAAGCTTTATACATGTTTAATTTTATTTGCAACTAAATTGTTGAAATGGTGATAACTGATAAGCTGTGCAGTGTCAATACGTAGAATTTCGTTTTACTGTTTGTTTTTTTGTGGCTCAGAGGCTCTAGCTGCTTCATATACATAAGGTTTTTTATGTTGAGATCATTTACTTGTTTATTACAAGAGAATAGCATATTGATGGGTGGGCTTAATAGTCTCTACATACTTTCTACTTTGGTGCCTGTCATTTTTTTAGCAGAAGATTAGGCAAGTAACTTAATCGCTTAAACGATAAATTGGTTCTGAACATGTATAGAAAATCGGAAAGGAAAGAGCAGATTTGTATATTACAATATCGTCCCAAGTTTTCAAATGCTAAGTGCAATTCAGTGCTTTTAGATTAAGGATTTTGTGAGCTTATATATTTGTAGGTCACTAGGTCTCTAGAGCTAATGTCAGTGGTAAGTGTTGACTTCAGTGACCTGTTGAGTAGCTGATCATGTAGGTAATGTAAGATGAAAAGTGGTTATAGTTCTGGTTTACACTAGTTGATTATTCTATTTGAATCTGTCAGAGCATGGAGTGTTTAGAGCCTTATGGGTTTACTTTAGACTAATCTTAAATTGTCATCATAGTTGTGAATAGTTGTGTTTGCTATAGCAACTTCATCACTAAGCATCACTATACTATAATGTTTTATGTTCTAGGCAGTGGCTATTTGTCGCAAATGGTAGTGTTCACTGTAAAGTCTGTAATGGTTTTGTGACTTTTGTCTCTATTTGGATCCGCGAATGTTCTATTTTATATCAGTTTATCAAATTACTAATTGAGAAGCTAGCAGTAATGTTTGAGTCCAACTGTCTAAATATGAGGATTTTGTGATTTATATTTCACTTTAGTGCTTCTTCCTTAAAATAAGATAAAATTACTTTGATGAAGTTCTAACTAGTTATGTTTGGATTATAATGCAATGACATGATGTTATCTTTTAATTTGTTAAAAACATAATTACGATATAGTTTAAAATGATGCTTGCTATTGGTATATAGAATGTCAATGTCTAATGACCTGTCATTTGATGTTGATAACTATGGGTTTATTACCTTTTTAGCCAAGCTAAAGGGTATCCAGGACTAATATGAGTAGTTTGGCGTCTATATATGTTGACAAAAAGTCAATTGTTCTGCCATTGCATCAGTTTATTACATGTATGAGCTAGAAACCCAGAAGCAATTTTAGCTACTGGCATAGTTGCATTCTGTGCCTGCACAACTGCACATCGTAATCATCGTGGATATAGTTGCGTCCTAATTTTTTTTAAACATGTACAGCTGTTGAAGGATGGATTATACTTGTCACTGGAGTACACGAAGAAGCTCAAGAAGATGATTTACAAAATGCTTTTGGTGAATTTGGGGACATAAAGAATCTACACTTGAATCTTGACCGACGTACAGGTTTTGTCAAGGTATAGTAAAATTTCACTCAAGGATTTCTCTGATTACATCAGAATAGCCTCTCCTTTAGAAGAAGCAGTAGTTAGACTTAGATGGGCTGAAATTAAAAATGCTCATTTGGCAAGTCTCAGCCCTCGGAAGATTCCCTTTATCTGTACACACCACTTAAATATTATGAACAGTTCACCACCACCAATTCAAGTGTTATGTGTATTCTCTTTTATAACACCACCACCTGTCCATTTAATTCTGCATTCACAATGTTTTATGTTACAAGATACCACATCGAAGCAAACATATGGTGCTTATGTTGGTCGGTATTTTGTTCTTTATTTTACATTATACAGATGCACTTTGGTTTTGATATACATGTATCACCAGCGCCAGCCAGTAAAGTCATGTTCACATGTAATGTGATGTTATTAGCATTTTATCTTTTCATTTATGGACAGTATTCATGTGATGATCATGCATTTCTGATATAAATATTCCAGTTAATTTGATTTTTCATTTTAAGCTCTCAAGTTCATGCTGGAGCCTGCAAGGGGAACACAATACCATACTATATGTTGCATAATATGCCCTGAGCTAGTTTGATCACTCCTGGAGTTCATTTTAGGTTATGTTATGGAACCTAATTTGTTGGCCCTTTAGATGGACTTGTAGAGAATAATCAACATTTGAAGGCAATTAACTCTAGTACACCTGTTATCATCCTGATAGGGTGTCGTAGTGGTTACCCCCCTAGCATCTAAAAAAACGGCAATTAGTTAGTGGAATTACATAAAGAGGGAGTGAGGTGAACTTTCTTCTTGACCCTTCACAATATTGTTTTTAAGCAACTATAGGGCTCCAGGCCCCCCAGCTTCATTTGTGCGATTCTGTTCACAAATGATGTGTGTTCATATAACCTCTACGGCCTATGCTCCCCCCTTTAAGCCGACTAGAGGCCTCTAGCTATTGGCTTTCATACAGTTCCCCAACTTCCCTGGAGTGATTCTGTTTGCAAATGATGTGTGTTAGTAACCTTCGAACTTCTAAGCTTTACCCTCTTAGCCTTCTATTATTTAACATGTAGAATTTCTAATCTTTCTTTCTGATGGAAGAAGATGGTGCATAGTCCTAACTTTGTATCTTAAAATTTCTATCTTGCTGTTAGTATATTACACCATTCAGGTCATCACATTCTCATAGTTGTTTCCCGTTCTATCTTAATGTGTTTATTTTTTATTGATAGGGCTATGCTCTAATTGAATTTGAAAAGTTTGAGGAGGCCCAGAGAGCTATAAGTGAAATGGATGGAACCGAACTGCTCACACAGACTATAAATGTTGATTGGGCATTTAGCAAAGGCCCATTCAGGAGGAGGAATGTTCGAAGGAGGTATGGGTTCTTCACTGTCTCATGTGTGCTTGTATTATTGTATATATTTATGTTGGTACCGCAATGGTTGCAGTCCACCACTCCTAAATTGTTATATTTAACTTAATTCACAATGTGTTAGAAGGATTTCAGGAAATAAAAGTGATGATTTTTAGAGTTTCTATGTGGACGTCCTCCTTTTCCCTATCAAGGGACATGAATGGTTCATGGAACCATCTTAATGTTGTACTCCTTCCCATTTTTAATATATGACGTTTTAGGTTTTTTACTACTACTATTTAAAAAATAGTATGACGTTTTGCATTTTTTAAGAACGATTTTCACCATAATTAATGCATATTGTTGAATTTGATGTGATTTAGAGGTATGCTATTGGTTTAAGTATCATAATTACTTGTAGTTAATGTGGTATTTTTATAAAATCAATGATTTGAATGAGGTGTATTAAAATGTGTGAAAAACTCTAAAACATCATATATTAAAAATGGGTGGGAGTACTATGTTCATCTGAGGGTTAATGTTTATTAGGAACAATGGAAGCTGCTGAAAATCTTTTTGTATATTTGTTCTCCTATATAATTTCTCAAGCTGTAGCTTGCATTTGAAATGAAATTCTTTGTTTATGATGACATAAATAATTAGAATCATTCTTGATAAGAAGCATGCACATAAGTCATAACCTGGGCGGTTCTTGGAACCCGTGGTTCTCGGTTCCAGAACTGCCGGTTCCATTTGACGAAAAGTCAGGAACTGGAACCGAACTGTGAACTGGTGGTTCCGGAACTGGCGGTTTCTTGGTTCAAGAACCGGGAACGGGCTGGTTCCAAAAAATTCCCCAAAAAAAATTTATTTCTTTATTAATCTATTTAACTATAGTTGTGCTATCCAACGAACTCGTTCCGGATGATTGGAATGACAAAATCCTTGGTCCTTTCTCGTAGCTGTGCAACTGAAAATACTTCATATTTATTTGGTATTGTTGAATTGCTTCCTCATCTAGATTACCGCATAATCACAGATTATAATCCGAATGACGTAGATACTTGTGAGGTAACGTTTACGGGTTTTTAAGCATTTTTCTCCTGGGTGATTGGAAAGACAAATCTCTTACCTGTAGCTGTGGCAAGTGATACTTAATATTTATTTGGTTTTAGTGACTTGCTCTGTCGGCCCTGCTATGCAAAGTTAAATTGTAATCTGATTGATATACATTCGCTGTCCAATTTTGCAGATCACCTCGTGGCCACCGGTCCAGAAGTCCGAGGAGGAGAGGCTGATTTTAAATGTAACATGAGGACTTTGAGTGGATGTGTTTATGGTGAAAGACTGAGGAGACTATTGTTGTGGATTCATATTCTCTAATTATATATGGTTGTTTTCCCATTGAGAATTTCAGATTTCTTTCGGGTAACCCATTTTCCCTTGTGGATCTTTCGGATGTCTCTTGACTCTTGGTGGTACTCTTCAATTCTTTTTACTGCTGCTTAGCATTATCTACTGCCCAGGCATTCTGCCTTGCCCTCTGTAGACTTCGTAGTGTTGTTTAGTTGTGTTTTGTATGATGATAATTGATACTACTAGAGTATGGTGCCATGTTTCCTCCGCTCTTTGCAACACCGAAAATTCTGAATTTTTACTCATTTACTTTCTGTATGAAACCTGAGATTGTTTCAGAATTTTATTTGAACGAGGTGTTTGGAAATTGGATAATGAAAATATGAATGGTTCTCTCCACCTCCCCCACCCGGTTTCTAAGATGCTCCTGCTTATTCAATCTGGTAATCTGGTACTCCAATTATTGTTGGGCATTGTCTATAATTGTTTTCTGGGATTTAGGGAAATGTTCTGTTTGCTTTTCAGCAGTTTGGTCCTGGAACAATGCTGAGCGCTAGTTGGGAGCTGAAAATTTCAAATGCAACATGATTATATGAATAATGACGGGGCGAATTTGGGGTCTAAAACCCCATTAAGAGACTCCACTAACCAGGTGCGGCAAACAAATATTTAATGCCTTTGAAAGACCCACGCTAAAAATTATCTTGCTTGACAACGGTTAACCAAAGATGTTAAGGTTTCAATTTGAATAATCTTGCTAGATTTGGCGTGATCACTTCGTTCGACCAAAACTGAAGGTGTTTAGCTGGGAGCTTATGTGATTTCATCAAAATACTTTTTTTTTTTCAAGGACAAAGTGCTCATACTACAATGTAGTTTCAATGTACTCATATAACTTGTTAACGGTGTCGATGTGAGAAGCTAGTAAGCTACTTCATAAACTGTTGATGAGTCTCAAAATGTAAACCAAACATGATATTAGTTCTTTGACAACAATAAGGTGTTTATCTTCGTAAAGAGTTTTCTTATGTGGAAGATTTTTTAAGTTTGTGTAATTCATCTAACCTTTGGTGATAAGGAAGTGTACATAGGCATGTATATGGTCGGTATATATGATTGGCGAACATGGCATGTAGTGTACTGCTACAGTACTAGTACTAGTATGAATTAATTATGAGATGTCCATTGGATAATTGGGAAATTATGTACCTAACAAAAGTTAGGCTTAGTAATTAGAAATTTGACAAATGGACAATATTGTGACATATCAGGATCAATTTAAGGGCCTCTTTTTCTTTCTTTCTGGGAAGATGAATTTTACGTCGAAACAAGTTAAGGAGATATGAAACGTAAATGAGAACAATGAAGTAAACTCATGACATGTATGATTGATTGATTACTTGGCCTTGCAATATGACTTTATGACTCGGTTGGCCCATTGTTTATTAAATGCTGCTTTCATATAATGTGCTACGTGGTACTTAGAAGTCAGAACCGAGTTGTGAGACGTTAATAACGTAGTCAGTTTGACACTCTCTGATAGAGTATGTAGAGTTTACACATTGAGTCTACACTTTCTATTATAGCCAGAGATGCCCCCTCGCAGTTACCTCCTAGTTGCCTAGTACGAGTAGCATCTAAAAACGAATTCTTGAATTCTACGGCGGTCTTCTTAGACTTTTTGGTTAGTTTATTTATAAAATAATTTTGTAATGTTTCATGCCAAAAACATGTACTGTATGGTTTTCAATAATTAACTATTACCTCATGTATATCAATTTTAATTTTTTTTCTAATTAAGATATGACAGTTTAATTTAATTCATAGCTTATATCTCTATCATAACAAAACATCATTAAATTTCTGAAAATGAAATATATATCAGGGATGTTGGGATGTTGGTTTCACATGTACTAGTATTATTCATCCTATCCCTATGGTATTAGACCACTATTTCAAATTGTGTGCTGGCTTAGATCACTAGATGACAAAGAAATCGACTAAGTAACGTACAATTTGGTTATTAAAAAAAACGTACAATTTGATTATTCAACCTTAAACTGTATAATTGGATTGGAACTCTCATTTTGGTTTTTATTCTAAGCTATACTAACAATTAAAAACTAAAGGAAAAATATAAAAAAAGTAATAGAAAAATCAATTCCGGTCCTAACCGGTCTAGACAGTAAAACCGGCAATTTTGGACCTAAATCGGTCCGGAACCGAAAACCTCCAAAACTTCAAACCGATAACCGAACCGGAATAACCGGTCCGGTTTTACCAGTTTATGCTCAACCATATCTTGAACCATCGAAATCTATACCGACCTTATGTTTTTGTTGGGATTTGAACTTTTAATATCCATGTGTTGATATGCTACTCCATCAATGTTACCACCAAATCACTTTATGACTCCCCATTTTCAAAATTATTTTAAAAAATGAGTCGGTAAAGATAAATTTTGAGGGGACCGGAGCACGTTAGTATTATCATATTACGGGGTGCAAACTAACGCTGATTGTATTGATGTATTCTAGTTCAAGTACTAGGTTTTCATATTATGGTTGGTGTATTTATTAATTATAGAAGTACAAAACGACAAATATAATCCCATGCATTTTCTTTGTAGACAAGCTAGAGGCTTGCTGAGCAGGGGCAGCGGAACCAGGGGTGCATAGTAGGGAGTTCGTTCC
>JAQRGC012302094.1:0-14294 GCA_028659135.1 Plantago lanceolata | reverse complement strand
ACCCCAAGCTTGCAGAGATTCAGTAAAGTTCCGGTATGTTGCCTCATTCCTCTCTCTGACTAGGAGGGCTGGGGAGTTGAGCTTGAACAGTTTTTCCACTTCTCCTTTGTTCGTCTTATGCTTGGCGTGTTCTTTCATTTTCGGCATTCTCGTCGCCGCCGCTGTCTACCAGTTGTGTTGGAGATCATGTTGAGTATTGTTGGGTTTTAAGGATCAGTGGTGACGTTCTCGGTTCACTAGTTAAGCTGTTTTCGGCTTCGATTTTCGGTTATGGTTACGGTGTTGGGTTGTTGATGCCTTGTTGGGTGTTGATTTGGTCTACGGGTGTTTTGGTATTCTGGTTTTGGTGTTCATTTCGGTGTTTAGGTTGGATCATTGTGTTGCTGCTTGGTGTTGATTTGGGTCAGTCGGTTCAGGCGTAGGTGAAATAGGCAGCACTTGGTTGACGGTTGAAGGCAGGGAACTCCAAGTTGGTAAAGTCTTTGGCGTCTGGTTCTTGGTTCAGTTTCAGGTTTGGGTGTTGGTTCATGATCGGGTTCTGGTTTAGGTGATTTCAGCTTTGTGGGTTTTCAGGTTGGGGTGTTGGTTTAAGATCGGGTGTTTGGTTTAGGTGATTTAGGTTTTGAGGGGTTACGGGTCTGATTGGTTTTGGGTGTGTTCTTTCTGTGTTTGAACCACAGTTAGGTCTGGAAACGTCTTTGACGTCTATGTAATTGTTCTCGAGCATCTCTTATGCTCTTTTATTTTTATAAAATGAAAATTTTGCCGATTCAAAAAAAAAAAATAAGAAATGCTCAATGTTTAAAATACAACAAAATGAAAACCCGAACCAAATTACAAAATGGAGATGAATCGCTTTTAATAAAATCCGAGGACCAACGTTCACCCTAATCATTTTCTTATAAACCAAACCTCACAACCCAATTTTATTTCCTAACCGGCACAAGAGAAGGGTACGTTCGGGTAGAAACTGCACCAAAAAACGGATCCATAGTCCGAACCACCAAGAAGGACAGTGGGCACCAAGGTCTTCCTAGCCAAATGAGTGACCAAACCAAAAGTAGAGGAGCTGCCAGTATACCGAGGGAACACACCTAAGACCACAATCAAAAGCACATGAATTCAAAAACCCACAAGTAGCAAATCCCGATAGTCGCATTCCTCCACTCTATGTCATTTTAAGAACACATGGTGAGACATTAAAGGTAGGAACACATTATGTCACTGATTGTATTAATGAGAACATAGAAAAAAAAATAGTGTAAATTTTAAAATGACTAGGTTGTAGTAATTCGTGGTGTGGTTAAAACGATTTTAACAAAAATGAAGAACCCCCCTCGTTTCAAAATTTTACAACCAACGATTGAGAAACATGAAAGATTTATCTCAGATTACATACCAGGTCAATAGGATATATAACTCGCCCACAATGTCATTTGCCACTCCGGAGAGATTCAATTGATCATCTAACAACAAAATTCTACCACCAACTATGAGAAACATGAAAGACTTATCTCAAATTACATACTAGGTCAATAGGATATATAACTCGCATACAATGTCATTTGCCATTCTAGGGAGATTCAATTGATCATCTAACATGATTTGAATAGTGCAAAGGATAACAAATCCACTTGTTTTGAATATCCTAATTTAACTCGTACATGGATTGACTTGCGTCCTTAAATGACTTTCACTTTGCATTAATCCACGACTTTAAGTATAACTTGTGAGCTCACTAACTACGTTTATTCCACTTTAGCCTATAGTGTTCTCTACACGTCGTCGAAGTTTGTAGGCACCATTCACCGGAATGATTGTGATATATCATGTCCGCACTTTTTATCTCACAATCTTATTGCTTAGTAATATCTTTAAAGTATAAATTACCAATTAACATTTACTAACGTACTTAAAAAAACGTTTTCGAAACGAAATAAATACGATGGACTAATACCCCATCATAGAATGAAGCAATACAAGGGAGAAGAGACAATGACTTAAACCAAATCTGTCGAAAGGTGATTGGCCAGTGTCAATTATTTTTTGCTTATCCGTGAAACTTTCCGACTGCTCCTTGGTTCAAGGATATTTCAGCTTCCCGAATTAGGTTACAAATGTACCCAATAAAAGGGTTTCCAATGTTTTACAGGTTAAAATACGTACGCACAATTTACTCATAGTCATAGATAGATTTATTACTACTTTTACTACTCCTAGCTACTCCCTAGTGAACAAGCTACGTAGTATAGTAATGTACTATGGTAAAATATTCAGTTCAAGTTTAAGGATTCCAGTTTTTGTCTGGGTAATTTTTATAATAAACGTACCGGGAAAGTTAAGGAATTGAATGAGAAAAAGGTTGCTTATGCCAATCGGTTGGTTATAACCGTTGGTCTAAATGGTGCAACTACGAGCGCCAATTTATAGGTTCAACACTTCAAGTAATCTGATTTTTCATCATTTTCAATGGAAAACCCCATGACGAAGTGAAAATTGATACTCGTAAGATCTAATCACCAAATAGATATACTATAATAAAATAAGTGATATATAGTTGATAAGTTGATTGATAGTTGAACGATTATATTATTTTAATATAAGATACCTACGTGTGTTCTCAAATAAGTCACGAAGTACAAGGAGTCATAAGGTGGTGCAGTGGTAAAGAGTTGGATTAGTAGAGGAGAGGTGCAGGGTTCGATTCTTGCCCGCGATGGAGTCATAAGGTTGGTTTAGATATGGAGGAGGAATAAGGGGGCTTAGGTGTATATTATACATTATTATTATTTTTTTTTTTTCAACGACAAACTTTTCATTTTATAAATTATAAAAGAGCATAAGAGATGCTTGAGATCAAATACAGAGGCGTCAAAGACCTAACCGCACTTCAAACACCGAAGAAAACAACTTAAACCTATCAACCCCAACAAGAACTGGACCCTCAAAACCGGAAACATTTAAACCAACACCCAAACCTAAAACCACCTCCCGTACCTAACGGAAAAACCTCTACCAAAATGCTAATTGTCAAGTTGAGTCCCTAAGTTTTCTGGCTTCAACCCCATGTTGCCTCCTTCACCAACACCCGATCTCACAACACCTGGACCAAATCAAAACTCAACAACACACCGGCCCAACCCAGTAACCACAAAGAACACCAGAACCAGAAGAGGAGCACTTGTGCCAAATCGATACCAAACCAACCAGAACCAACCCACAACACTTGATCCAAAACAAAATCATCAATGCAGCAACAACCCAACGAGATAGCTCAACGAAACAGGCGACGAAGCAAGGCAGCAACAAACCCAACGAAACAACTCCGACTACACTCCACAGCTCCGACCAACAATAATACCCAAGTTCGATGTCGAAACCAGCTCGACTAGTGGACCGAGAAATCAAACGACGTCAACAGTGAGCACCCAAACATCACTCAACATGATCTCCAACACACTGGTATAGAGCGGCGACAACAAGAAGGCCGAAATAGGAAGAACAGACGAACGATGAAGACGAAAGAAGGACTGTGAAAGACAGTTAAAGCTCGTCTCCCCTACACACTTAATCACGCCCGGTGACTTGGATGCAAGATGCCCACGCCAAAACCCGATAATAAATATTTATTATAGTTAAACGTTTAAATAAAATAAAACCACCTTATAATTATAAGCACTGATATTGTGATGACAAATATATGCTTATTATACTCACGTTCCCACGAAAGAAAAAAAATAGCAAGGAGATTTTTGTTTTTAAATGAAGTTTGCATAATAACTTCATATCGCAAATGTAACCTAAACTAAATTAAGGAAAAACATTTGGGAGACAGATTAATTTTGTTACATTTTATTCGTGTATGAAAAACACCGATATTTTTAAGTAAAATTCCTTTGTTTCCGACAGTAACCCTGATATTTGGTCTATTTCTTTTGTCTCCATTTAAGACCGTATTTTTAGAACACACAATTATAAATTGGACATCTAAGTAATCAACTGTTATGACTTTATCGACTAAAATGTTGGTCCAACGTTGCCATATTCTTAGCTGTCTTTCCTTAATTTTGTGGCTAGAAATTAAATTATACTTACCTTAATTACAAAAGGCTTAATCACCAAGTGTATTGAAAACTAAGCGTTGATTGATTAAAAATCTAGGTGTTGTAACCACTTAGTGCTTAATGTGGTATTTTCTTAAATGAGATCCCATTGTTTACTAACTTTTACAAAATTAGAATTAACGAAAATGACAAGGCAAAACATCAACTTCGAAACTTGGACAATTTGCTTTCACAATTTCTCATCTATATTTCTCCACACACCCAAAAACAGACCCATACCTAATCAAAGGGCTACACACCAAAAACATCCTTAATTAGTCTCCATTCATACGTTTCCTCATTTTCATAACTCTCCTTTTTTTAGTTATGTATTTCCCTCTTTATACACTGTGACTACGTACTCGTACAGCAATATCGCACCGTCTTGTTTGACATGATGAACGACTGAGATTTCTCAACATTTATTCGATTCGAGAAATTTTACGAGGAGGTCTCTGTTGATTCAACTCGAAAAATATAGTATTCAGTTCAAACCTCTAAGCAATTGGAGAAATACATACAAAGTGCATGCAGGATGCTGCCTACATTATTGAGACAATGCTAGCTGCAGCCAACATTGCACTTCTAGAAGTTACAAAAAAAGGTTTGCAAATTCTAAAATGTGTGCTTAGCTTAAAACATAATTTCAATCATTATATCAAAATATATCAAACACTAGTAACTTTCGATTAGAAACTACTTTAGTATATAGAGAATTACATACTTTAATTAGTAAAATCATTCGCAAACACACTGCCACGACCTACATACCAAACGATCCCTTGTAAATACTTTAGCTATGGTGATAACCTAGAAGGCAGATATACGGATACATATGCTGATACATGGATACATCAAAGTAGAATACGGACACGTTTAATATATTTTCTCAAAGAAGAGGTAAGTGGAAGAGATACATACGTATCAGCGACAAATTGACATCAAATACGTATTGAGAAAAATACCTTCGCATTTTGAAGTAATGAAGTGTAGATAACTACTATTGATATAGTCTACTAAACAAACTATACTACCTCATTAGGCAATTATATTTGGGTATATAGTTTTGGTTAAACAATTTTCTCCATTTTTATTAGCTATTCATATATGCCTTGCAAAAGTTGAGTAATTAGAAGATTTTTCTTTTCTTTGGTAGAGGAATTCATAAATAGAGATGATTACCAACTATGGACTAACACCATTTGCAAACTAATCTTAACTTCATTAATGTTCTTCTTATACTTTAATTCTCAGTCTCAAGTCTCAACCATTACTTATGTTGTATTAATATTTAATACCATTAGTCCAGTTAGCAACATGTTTCAAGCAAAATTTGCCCAATAGATCTGGTGTTCTCTTCACCTGAAACTCCTTGTGTTGACTGTATTTTACTTGCATTTCATCATTTTGTAATGCTTTCACTTTTAAAAATATATGCTAATTTCACTCATTTTCTCTTGAAACATGTTGCTAACTGGATATTTAGGTCAAAGTTAGCATATGTCGTCTTTGTATCTGCACATAGTCATGTTATATGAGTCGAGTTGAGTATTGTCGAGTTCGAATAACATTTGAGCCGAGCTTTGTTTTCGTTAAGAAAACGAGCAACATAAAGCTCGTGAATCTTAGCTTGTTAATAAAAGGAGTATAAATTCAAGCACGATCTCGACTCAAAAAACTTATGGAGTGGGGCCGGCCGAGTATTTATCAAGTTGAACATAGCTCGGCTCGTTAATAAAACGAGCAAAAAGAGAAGGCTTGTAAAACATAGCGAGCAAGCCATAATCAGCTCGTTAATAAAACGAGCATAATGTAAGGCTTTGAAACCTTACTGAGCTAACCACTCTCAACTCGCTAATAATTAAATGAGTATAAACTTAGGCTCGAACTGGGATCGAAAACCTTATCGAGCGGAGCCGAGTACTTATCGAGCCGGACATAGATCGGTTCATTAATAAAGTGAGCATAAATTTAGCTAGGCTCGATCTTAGCTCGGAAACCATATAGACCGAGCCTTAACGAGTCGAGTCCTAGATAAAAAAACTCAATTTTCTTGCTTACATGATATGATCCCATTAAACATCATCATATAATAAGTGTCAAGTCCATGGTGAGTATTTATCGAGTTGAACATAGCTCGGCTCGTTAATAAAACGAGCAAAAAAATAAGGCTTGAAAACCTTACCGAGCATGCCATATACTCACGTTAATAAAACGAGCAAAACAATATGGCTCGAAAACCTTATTGAACTAACCACGTTCAACTCATTAATAAAACAAGCACAAACTTATGCTCAAACGCGGATCGAAAACCCTATCGAGTTGAGCGGAGTATTTATCGAGCCGGACATAGCTCGACTCATTTATAAAGCGAGCATAAATTTAAGCTCGAAAACCTTATCGAACTCGAGTCTTAACGAGTAAGTCCATGGTGAGAAAATATCAACCAACGCCAAAAAAAATCAAAGACCTAAAGGAAAAGAAAACCGAAAACCGAAAACAAAAGAATTGATGATCCACAGTTTTGCGAAAGGGAAAACAAAACAAGTTCGTGGGATAGATAGATAGAATGGTATCATCATCATCATCATAATGCTGCTTAGCATAGCACTAGTAGTTGTACTAGCATCATTTCACACACTTTGTTCTGACTTTATTACTATTATACATGTACTGTGTGTATGTATGTGTGTAAACCTATCTATAACTATCCCTCTATATATACCAACAAGGTAAGTTACGTACTGCAAAACATACAAGGATACAAGTTTTCTGTGTTTGTTTCGTGATAGTAACTTTCTTTAAGCTAGCTTGCCTTGCTTGTAAGTTGTAATATCATGGGTAGAGGGAGAGTTGAGCTGAAGAGAATAGAGAACAAGATCAACAGGCAAGTGACTTTTGCAAAACGGAGGAATGGCCTTTTGAAGAAAGCTTATGAGCTTTCTGTTCTCTGTGATGCTGAGGTTGCTCTCATCATCTTCTCCAATAGAGGAAAGCTCTATGAGTTCTGCAGTAGCTCTAGGTATCCACTTCCACTCTTAATCTTGTAGATATATACTTAGTACTAAAACAAACAGACACAGTTTTTATGGTGAACCATTTCTTTTATGCCATATCCATGTAATAATAACTTAATAACATAAATCTGACTATTTCTTGGTTTTGGTTAGTTTTGAGATCTGGGATTGTTTAAAGATTCAATCCTTTTTGGTTTTTGTTTTGAGTTTATTTTTTTGTTGCCATTTTGGTGAATGTTTTGGGGTGTGTGGCTGTGGTTTTTGTTAGATCTGCAAGAGGGATACATAAAAAGAAGATCATTTCCATTCTTGTGTTTGAATTGTTTTTTCACTCTGTGATTTATAGTCTTCTTTGTGTGTGTACTCTCTCTTTTTTCATACTTCAGTATACCACTAGATCTATAATCTTTCTTGTGGTTTCTGAGTATATCATGAACACCAACACTCAAAACTCTTTTATGACTTCTCCAGGTATTTTTTATTTCTTCATCTTACTATGTATTAAGTAGTTCTAATTTCCCTTATCTCCTTTTGTGTTTTTTGAAACATTTTCATTTGGTATATTTTTTCCAATTCTATTTTGATTCAGTTTTTGGAAAGTTGATTGTCAGATTTTGGTGATGCAGCTCAGATCTGCATGATGCTGTTTTGTTTAGGCCAAAATCCAGCGATTTAGGGTTCACTGTTCAACTCAATTTCTCTCACCTTTGTTTGTAATGTTTTTCATGGAGGAACAAGGATTTCAAAATTCAATTGGTTTCATTTGGTTTAATCTTGAAAACAAGTTCTTGACAAGAAGCCATGGGAAAAAAAAATATCTTGAAAAAGGACTAAAACTGAGGAATTCTTTTATCTACCAGTCCATTTGTGTGTTTCAAGTGAAGATCCTCTCAGTTAAATCTTAATTAAGACAGAATCTTCTCTTAATTTTTGTTTCTGACAAGATTTTTTGGGGGTAGAGGTGTGTAAATGTTCTTGGATCTGGTAATTAGGGTTAGGTTTTCAATCTTTTAATCCCATCCCATACATTAATTAATTAACAAATACTGACAATAATTTCCTCTTTCTCTCTCTATTCCTAATGTCTCTCAGATCTTTGTGCTTTTTGCAAGAAAATGACAATCTTTCATATGTTGTTTCCATGTGATTTTTGGACTAAACATGATTAAAAGCTTCTGTTTTCTTTTTTCTATTATCTTCTTTTTTTGCTTAGACATTGTGGATTTAAGCTTTATTTTCTCAGTACAGCTCTCTTTTATCCAGTTAAGAGTCTGTTTCCTAAAGCTGTTCTTGATTTGATTCATTCCAGAGTTGCAGCTTAATTACCTTTGGGCAATTTACAGAACATGGCTATATACTGAGATTAAAGGGAGATAACACCTGCAAATATTTGGACTTTCTCTTTTGTACTCTTCAAAGATTTTGATATAAGCTCAGCTAGCACAAGTCATTTCAGCTTTAAGTTGTGAATCTTTACATTGACACAACAGTCTAGCTTGTGTGATTTTCTTTTTGCAGTATTAATTGATGCCTGTTACTTTTGATTTTTCTCAAGTGCTTAATCTGTACATCTGTTGTGTTACTCTAGCAGCATGCTCAAGACACTAGAGAGGTATCAGAAGTGCAACTATGGACCCCCAGAGACAAACATATCCAGTAGGGAGGCCCTGGTAATTTCTGTACCCATAGCATCTGTGTAATGAAGAAAAAGAAAATCCATTTTAGATTTTGAATTACTTTAAAACATGCATTTTTTTTCTTGGAATATAAAAAGTATTAGTTCTAGAAATTCCGGGAAAAAAATGGACTCTGCTTATGGTACTTGTTAATGTCTTCAAGAGAGTCAGACATATGCTGATTGAGAAGATTATTTGCCTTCGGTTTTATTATTATTATTATTATTTTGAATCTGATGGGAATGATGTGAATATATTAGCCTTATAGCTAAAGTATATGATAAAAAGAAGTGGAAATATTATGGTATTGTGACAATCAAATATACATTCATGTTGCTTTTGATTATTGCTTGATTCGGAGAGAAATGTGATTGTGAATTTTGCACCATTGGTTGGTATCCATTGCTATTGTGAAGTGCGTAAAGCCTAAACACAATGTTTTAACAAATTTCTGAAATTGAGTTTAAATATATACACTCTTGACATTTTATTGGTGGAGTATGATGTCTTTTGAGCACCTCATTGTAACGGCCTCTAAATTACGCCATGAAAATGATTTGATAGTCTGCAACCCTATCTTAATCTAGGTATATCTGAAATGCTCTTGAACAATAAAATGATCGTATTGTATAGTCACAGGATTTCGGGGAGCATTAACTTTTAACAATTGCATTGTGAACTTGCACAAACAGGCTAGCACAACAAGTGTGGTATAACTTGTAAAATCAATAAGTGTAGAACATTTTCATTATTTCTTTGAATTAGAACTTGAAAGAACTTAATGTTTTGTTTTACATGATCATTGTTGATTTGTCTCTCTTAACCGTGAAGTAAGAGAAGAGAAGGAAATTGGATAAATCAAACTTCTCTTTTCATAGATTAATCATGTCATTAATCAACTCGATGCCGATTCAATTATACAGTAATAATTTTCGGTAAAAGTATTTTTTTTTTTAATCTTTTGGTGTTCATGATCACAGGAGCTGAGCAGTCAGCAGGAGTATCTGAAGCTTAAAGCACGCTATGAAGCCCTACAGCGTACACAGAGGTTTTTCATTAGACCCAAACCCCCTTTATTATACATTTATAGATGAAAAGAAGCAAAATAATTTTGGTCATGAAGCTTGTCCTTGCTTTAATTTGTACTAATACTTTCCGTTTTCAGGAATCTTCTTGGTGAGGATCTTGGCCCTCTCAACAGCAAGGAGCTGGAATCACTGGAGAGGCAGCTTGACATGTCCCTGAAGCAGATCAGATCAACACGGGTAATTGATCACCAACTCACCATATATGGTTAAAGATTTATAATGTGCCATATAAGTACACAAAAATTACCCTTATGTTTACTGTCATGCCCTTTCTCTACATTTCATGTCATAAATCATGATACATACTCCAAACTGTTGTTTTCAGACTCAATCAATGCTGGACACCCTTGGTGATCTCTCGAGGAAGGTAAATCGACGTCTTTAACTAGCTCCCACTCATATGCATTATACACCTTCACCATCTTATGTTGGTTGTTTATATTGTTAGGAGCATGCACTGAATGAAGCTAACAAGAGTTTGAGACAAAGGGTACGATTCATTTATTTTGTGTGTGAATACAGCACTAAAGATATAAAATATACAATAAAATTTCAGTGCATGCTTTTATAAGAAGCAAATAAATTTAACAAATAGAAGCATGCATTAGGCCTTTCATATTATTGGAAAAGTAAACACATGTTGCTTCTTTGGCTCAAGTGATTTTTAATACATAGAGAACTTATTGCAAGTTAAAGAACCTTAGCTAGACAAGAAGTATTCTGCATTACATCAGTAATTTTAATAAGTCCATATTGACTACTATTCTTTTCGAAAACTATGAATATAATAAGAAATTTCTTCTAACTGGTGTCTTTCATCGTGTAGCTCGAAGGAAGTCAAATTAGTCTCCAGTGGAACCCGAATGCTCATGATGTTGGCTATGGGAGACAGCCAGCACATCAGCAGCCTCAGGATCAGGGTTTTTATCATCCTCTTGAATGTGAACCTACTCTACACATTGGGTAAGCACTTCAATAAAAGACAACATTTCTCTATTTTAACCGTCATATCTCGAAGTGTTTATTAGCTTCAAGTTCTTGATCTGGAGTCTGGACAATCGCATTTATTCATACATACTTATAGTCATGCTGCCTTTTTTCGATGACCACCCTCTAAACTGGAAGGCCCTTTGGGCATATGATTGCAATTCTTGGATCTATATATAGATGCATATATCATATATGCAATCTGAAACTGCATTTGTTACAAAAATATAAGAAAGTAGTTTTGTATGAAATTTAACATGAAATTTAAATGCGGTTTAAACGATGGTCTATAATGATTTCTACTAACAAAGATGTAAAATTTGTTCTTCAGGTTTCAGGCTGATCCAATAACTGTTGGAGGGGCAGGCCCCAGTGTGAATAACTACATGGCAGGCTGGCTTCCGTAATAATTGACATATGGATCGAAATGCATTCCTGTGTCTGCTATGATGATGATCATTTTCAGAAATTTCAAGTTTTTAATGTTTGTGGTGTGTTTTTACTTGATGAAGACGATAAATTCTGTTTAATAGCGTGGACTATTATAAGACTATTATGTCATTATAATTCCGCTTTGTGGAATCTCTGTTATAAGTTATCGTGTATTTGAGCTTCTGGACTCATGCTTGTTGTTTTTTACTATGGGGTTGATGTATGTAAGATGAATGGCCTCAACACTTTACCTTCTGTTGGTCACTGTATTAGAGCAGACAATGTTAAGACCTGAGATTGATATCGGGGACGAAGCACCTCTATTACTCAACAGGTAGAAGTGGAAAAGAAAGAATCCACGGCATAATGGACAATCTTTCTGTCTAATGAAAGTGAAATGAGGTTGATGTTTGGCCAAGTGAACATTAGTCAAGTCACCTTATTTTTCGATGAAGTGAAATCACGTAGTAAGTTAGACTGCAGGTCTAACACACATCAACCCACCTGGAATTGACCCTTGCATGAACCAACATTACTATAAATTCTTCTTATTTTTCATGTTGTTCAATAACAACTGTTGGCCAACTTCTTTGTTCGTGTTATTTTCCTTTGCGTCCAGACCAAAATAAGCAGGAACATCCGAGCATGCCACAATGGACTTGGAGAATTTTGTGGTCGTTTCTCATTGTCTCTTGGGCTTTTGAGCCTAGTTTACTCTATGTTATCCATGATTACTTCATTACTTGGACCTTTTTAACTTCTTGATCCTCTTTCTCGAAAAATTCTTCCCTAGAAAAATTCTTCCCTAGATCTGTTTCATAGACATCCTCACTCGGAATGTTTCACAATCGAAATTAGTTAGTGTCTGTCAAGTGTAACAATTGATTGATGTGGTGCATTTCAGTACAACATACTTCAAAAAATTCAGACCCGGTCTACATAATTCTTTGGACTTTAATACTTTGGACTTTGAGGCCCGTGGAAAAATTGTGGCTCTTTGCGAGTGCGCTTACTGCACATGCTAAAAGACATCACTGTACCGCATACTGTCTTGCACAAAAGCAACAAGTTTTTACTTTCACAAATTGGATTCTAACATTGCCAAATTAAAAAATTCAAAATTATTTGAAGGGTGAAGCACATGTAACATTTAGAATAACAATTCATCTCATCTCATGAAGTTTATTACTCTTGTATTGGGAACTTTATTACTCTTGTATTGGGAGTCTATGACATTTTTGATTGACTGACTTGAGCCAGGCCAACTAGACCATGCATAATCCATAAAGAGTCCGTCTCTTGAGGGACCAACTATTAAAAAGACTAAAAAAAGACCAACACAAACCACAACACGCGTACGTAATAAAATGTTCTTAAATTAGTCATTAATTATTTTGTGTTGGTCTTTTTATGGTTTTTACATAAGTTGGTCTCTTTTAAAAATTAGTAATCCATAAATATCCATGACTAGACCACCAACCCACCACCATATAAACAATTCATTTATATCTAAATGTAACTTGATCACACGTGTCGATTATTTCCCTTAGTCAAAATGTGTCATGAAAATAAATTTTAAGATCCGCAAGCTAAGGGGTGCTTCAGGTAGGTGCAAAACGTCGTTCATTTGCCAAATCGTGTTATATAATTTTATGTTTCTATTTTCACATTGAGTAAGTCTCATGAAAATCAATCTTTCCTAAACATTTGAAAAATCAACATTTTAAGTAGTATAAACTAGAGGAGTGTATTCAACACTTGGGTAGAAAGGGTATTGATTTTCCTAATCTGTAGGAAAAGCTTATTTTCCTGAGACTTTGTGTCTGTTTGGCGAAACGAACTGATAAGGTGACTGGTAGCTGATAAGGTAACTGAAAACTGATTAGGTAGCTGGTAGCTTATCAGTCACCTTATTTTTAATAAGCTACATAGAGTAGCTTTTCAAATCAGGCCTTGATCAGTCACCTTATTGGCATTCACCAAACAGACTTAATTGTCAAATAAGGTGAAATCACCTGATAAGGTGACTGATAAGGCGACGCCAAACAGACACTTTACCTTTCACATTTTAGAATTTAGAAAGAAAAAAAAATTGATTTTCCAATTGTAATAGGAAAGTCAAGATTTTTTGGTTTCAAAAATTTTAGTGGTCTGATCAGTCGAGCATATCGTTTCCTTGTGCTTTTAAGAGATAATATTGTAATTTTAAGTCGTTAGCATCGAAACTCAACAAATTATAATTTAGTCTTGTAACTTAAAAACCACACATAACATCTTAAAACTACAATGTACAAGTTTAAAACAATAACACTCATACTTCAAAAAAAAGTCATTACAGATTAAAAAACTACTACTCCAAACATATTAAAATCACACCATTACAACTTTAAATTATAATGAAACAAAATATATTGTCGTTGCTAACTCTTCCTCTACCTCACTCTGGAACTGAGTGGAGGATCGGGAGCTCGAAGAAGGAGAAACGATCGCCTTGCTCAAACTGCCCAACCCGTAGACCACACACTTCTTGTTGGGAGGATTCACCAAGGGGAAGATCTGGTTCTCCTCTTCAATGTTGAGATCCTTTCCAGCAAGCCGCATCTCTGTTGAAAAATAGTAGAATGGAAATCTCAAACGTTGTGCAACGGAAGTTTAAACTTTTTCCTACTATACAAATTTATGACTAAGATGGAGAAAGTACTTACGTGTCCTCCAGCAGAAAGCAATCACTAATAGAATCTTCAGGATAGAGCTTCTCGAAATCCTCACCAGAAAGCTTGGAGATCTTTTTAGTGTATTCTTTCATTGAATCTTCAAACTCCCCGTCAATGAAATCCTTGTCACCTTGAGACATCCACTATGTTGAAGGCTATGTCGTCTACCTTGGTATCCACAGACAGAGATTCTACGTAGAACGCTAGGATGTTCTATTTGGGTGATGGATTATGAAGAGAGAGATAGAGAGAGAGAGAGAGAGAGAGAGAGAGAGAG
>JAQRGC012302063.1:0-18375 GCA_028659135.1 Plantago lanceolata | reverse complement strand
TGCCAGTAGATATTATAATGATAATTAATATCGTGTAACAAACTGTTGTTGTAATTCTTTGAAACATTCTAAATTCTTCTCAAACATTCTGATACGGTCAAGCTTAGATAATACTAGTATGAGTCAATGTCTTGTCGTGCTTAGACAAAAGTATGAAGCCCGGAAAGTGTAGCCTTCTCTGAACTTCGATCCTTTAAGGGCTCCGGTTGGATTTCAAAGCCTTTGACGGGAATTTGTGCCAGACGGTCTATTTCGAGGGTACAGAAAGGAGGGGGGTGTGGGGTGCTAGTCTTTTACACCGATCTGTTGAAGTCAGACTGTGAGTTTAAGGAGAGAATTGGACATAGTAACATTCTATTCAATTCGATCGAGTGTTTTTCAATTGAAGTATAAATTTACAAATCTAAATTGAAATAAACTGAATGAAACTGAACCAAATACAACACAATTGAAATTAAGGTGAATTAAATAGAGTCTAACATTCGGTGAATAATAGTTACCTTCCTTTTGATCTCAAGTGAATAATAGCATTTACGACGGAATATTCAATCGAAGTAAGTACCTCTTATGATGCATAATTGATAAGTGAGTACTCATTTATAATAAAAATACAAATGAGTACCTACCTTATACTATACGAGTCGAATAAGTGAGTATCTTTTGTGAAATTAGACATTACATTATTAAGGTTCTTTTCTTTTCGTCTGAACTGAACAGAATTGAAGTGCAAGTACAAAATATAACTAAGCAAGTCTAAACATAACAGAATAAAATCGAAAATAATGAGTTTTTAGATGAAAATAACAAAGTCTAACTCGGTCTAGTGCACAAGACAGCCATAAACAACTCAAGAAGAAATTTGAATTAATTTCCAGAATAAAGAGGAGAAGGTTGAATGAAACTGATATCATAACACGTACTACATCTTATCGGACGCCATAGCCTTTGCATCCGACTGTATTCCTCAGGTTCCTCTTCTTTCCAACCTTTCAACCCGTCCTCGTCGTCACCATTATTCCTTCTAAAAGGAAAATATCTGTCATCATAATCCATACAAAACAACCTGCAACCAACCTGTAACTGCGATGATGAAGACGACAATGATAAAACTACCTTCTGCTTCACATACAATGCGGTATCGTCCAAACCTGCTGATAAATCCCAACTCATCTTACCCCAGTCATACCTGAAAACGGTAAAGCAATCCTCAATACCATGATCATCATGATCACTACACATGCACACCATGATAAGATCTTTGCCCCTTCCAGTTAACCGGTACTTGTTCCACGTATATACTCCACAGTCATCATCACTCTCTTCATTGTACGGCTCTGGCAGATCTGCCTTGAGCTCCGTCCAAGATTTGGCGGCCAAATCATAGCACTTCAGTGTTGCCCTGGAGAAAAGGCAGTACACTTTCCCATCCAAGTATTGTACGCTGAAAAGTTCGTGCGCTTCGTTTTCTAGGAGTTGTGTGCTCCAGGAATTTGTAGTAGTAGTACTATTGCTAGATATGCAGCATATCTGTTGACTGAAAGGCTATAAAGTACACCGTCGTAGTCGCATCCACTATGACTCCCGTAAAAAACTAGTACCTCACTGTCTGGAGATTTCGGATCCGTTGTGAACGTAGCTACTACGAATCTGAGAGCCTCATATTTTGGGAAAAATACGGAAGTCATCAGATGGGGGAGAATTATTGTTTCATTCGAGAAAGGGTTTAGTAACAAAAACTGATGTGCGAGTATGCTAAGAAGCAACCAACCGTTCTTTGAGGTGTAAACTCTAAGGATTATATCTGCAGGACTGATGTCTATTGAATTATTTGTGACGACTTTGTAAGATTCTTGCGAGTGTGGGTCAAAGAGCTCTATTGATGAGGGGTATTTCTCCAGGTTCAGAGCCCATGCCAGATGATCAGAACACTTAACATAATCATTGGGTACACGCCAACACTTGCAAACGGCACGAAACCGAACCTGATCAATGTAATGTAACCTTTCCAGGAACAATCCGAGGATGAGGATCTCTGGCGGAAGATCACTCCAGGATTTGGTTTCTGACATCTTCACAGAATCCTCAATGGCAGTTCTATGTAATTTCGGTAGACGTTACTTGTCGGACAAAGTTCTAGGATGACGCTCTAGGGTTATATACTATATAGTTATTGCACCGTTTTGATGGAGTATGGATTATGACGAAGATGGACCGAGTATATTTTTGAGTTGAGCCACTTTTGGGCTTATAATTTGTGTCTGTTAGGCTCTGTTATTTTCATCTGAGTTTTGTACTGTATTTCAATTCTGTTCAGTTCTCTTCAGTTCTGTTCAGACGAAAAGAATAGAGCCTTAGCCCGTCAGGATTTGTTTAGATTAGTTTAAATACTCGTATTAGTTTTTTTTCTATAACGGTAAACTTTTTATTACAACTACATGTAAGAGTTTTATAAAACGTCCATAAGGAATAAGATGGATTGCTATATGTTTAGATCATATTTATCGAACCTTTAACGTTGTTTGATTGTTCCCTTATCCTTCATATTCCGCAAATTACATCAACTCCCTTGCAATAGTGTATGTAAGACTATGTTATTTTCGTTTGAACAAAATAGAATTGAAATGTAGTATGAAATATAACTAAGTAAGACTGAAGTTAACTGAATAGATGAAGAGAAGAGAGGCTAAGGACACGACAGACAAGACTAGCTAGTACACGAATTTGTTGTTGCAGAAGTAAAAGAATTGAGACGTGTAGTACGGTATACATGTACATGTACTTTACAACCTGAAGAACACATAAAAGTCTCGTACAACACCAAACTGATTGCAATGGACCAACAATTTTACCAATTTTAAACGGATCATACATCCACACCACAACACTCAAGAACTATGAATACGGTTCATTAGCTAGAATTGTGTATGACTATCATTTTCATTGTCACCTACCAATTAAATAACTAGTAGTAGTAACAAAAAACATGTTTAACTAAATTAATAATTATAGTCCATTCTCAATATTGTAATGAGTAATTAATGACACATGAATACTCTTCCACGTTAACATAACAACTCAACTACTAATCAATCAATCGATTAAGAGATTACCATTTATAC
Organism: Plantago lanceolata; assembly: GCA_028659135.1. Classification (NCBI taxonomy): domain Eukaryota; kingdom Viridiplantae; phylum Streptophyta; class Magnoliopsida; order Lamiales; family Plantaginaceae; genus Plantago; species Plantago lanceolata. Next base: position 15,256 of record JAQRGC012302063.1, on the reverse strand, counting down.
CAAGACAATTAGGCTCTGTTATTTTCGTCTGAACAGAAATGAACAGAACTAAACTAAACTGAACAGAACTGAACAAAACTGAACAGAACTGAAGTATAGTATAAATTATAACTAAGACTCTGTTCTTTTCGTTTGAACAGAACTGAACTGAAAAGAACAAAACTGAACTGAACTGAAGAGAACTGAAGTGCAGTACAAAATATAACTAAGCAAGACTGAACAGAACTCAAAATAATGAGTTTTCAGATGAAAAGAACAGAGCCTAAGCAAGACTAAACAGAACTGAACTGGAAATAATGAGTTTTCAGATGAAAATAACATAGCGTTACTCGTGTATTGCTTTTTAGAGTGATATGCCGACTCCATAGTCCCACAAACCAAACACAGGCAATATTTTTTTCTATCAGGAGATAAATGCTTGGTCTCTAAGTACTCCATATGACCAAGTATATTCCTTAATGAGTGACTTGAAAGTATCACCAACAAGCTCCCATGCATCAACTTTGAAAGTCCTGTACTTTGCATGTCAACTATATATACCCTCTGCTTCTGTACATGTCTCATCACCCTTCATTCATTATAAGTACATATATATCAGGTTTTAACTTTGCAGTCAAATATGGCCTTTACCAAGTTCTGTTCCTTAACTGTTCTGCTTCTCTTGGTTGGTGTTTCATGTTCAACTGCAACTCTTGATCCTCATTTTTATGAGAAAACATGTCCCCAGGCTGAAAGCATTATCGAGCAAGCTGTACGCAGTGCTGCGGTTTCTGATAGCAAAATGCCTGCCCGTATCCTCAGAATGTTCTTTCACGACTGCTTTGTCAGGGTACGTAATATGTTCCCTGCCTTCTGCCTTCTAGTTAGGATATATCGACTGTTGTTCCCAACGGTTCGTTAGTATGACTGTTAACTCTCCACAAAGGTGTTATTGGTTTCTAACTTCTTGAGAAATATGTATATATAGGGATGTGACGCATCTGTGTTGCTCGATTCTACACCAAAGAACAAAGCTGAGAAAGATGGTCCTCCAAACATCTCACTGGCAGCATTTTATGTGATCGACGATGCCAAAACTAAGCTCGAGAAAGCTTGCCCTAAGACAGTCTCCTGTGCTGATATTCTGGCTATCGCCGCGAGGGATGTTGTAGTCTTGGTAATCTTTAACATGCGACTTAATACGTGCAAAAAAAATTACCAAATAACAAGTTTCCTCCTTGCATGGTTCACAAATAACAAAATTTATTTTCCTGTTCCAGTCAGGAGGGCCGCAGTGGAACGTGCTGAAGGGGAGAAAGGACGGGAGAATATCACGAGCAAACGAAAGCCTAACTCTACCCGCCCCATCGTTCAACACGTCTCAACTAATCCAAAGCTTTTCCCAAAGAGGCCTCACCACCAAAGACTTGGTCACTCTATCCGGTGGCCACACTCTCGGTTTCTCCCACTGCTCCTCCTTCGAAGCTCGTCTTCGCCACTTCAGCAAGGTTCACGACTTCGACCCGTCGATGAACCCACAATTTTCCCAAGAGTTGAAGAACAAGTGCCCAAAACCAAACAAGAACCGCAATGCTGGCCAGTTCTTGGATTCTACTGCATCTGTTTTTGACAATGATTACTACAAGAGGATCATTGCAGGAAAGGGAGTATTCTTGTCCGACCAGACGATGCTCCTGGATTACAGGACGAGATGGATCGTAGAAGCGTACGCAAGGGATCAGGGATTGTTCTTCAGAGAGTTTGCAGCTTCAATGGTGAAGCTTGGTAATGTTGGAGTTACTGGGAATGGAGAAGTGAGATTGAACTGCAGAGTTGTCAACTGAAAACAGAGCTGATTTGGAGAATTTTGGCTCTTTTCTTGTTGAGTCTTTTATTGCTTGAAAATGTTAAGTTTTATATATCTGTAATTGTAATTTCTGGATTTATTTGTATTAAGGTAAAATCTGAGTCATTATCTGTGTTTTCCATAACAAAAAGTTTTTGTTTTTCTCTGATTTCTAATTCTAATGGTATTCGCTTTGGCGAATAATCCAGTCGAGTATTGTCGAACACTTTTTAAGGTGCGGCTCTGCGATCAGCGTTTTTTAATATAGATAGCTCCGGTGAATTTGAAAGGCACAACTGGGGTAACTGACTATTTGTTAGTCGGTTAATCAAAATAGATCGAGACAGAAAAAACTGCCTCCAGTAACCGTCAGCCAATATAGATAACTCCAGTAGTCCACTCCATTGCCATTTTCATTAGTTCTCCACCATTTTGCAGTTTAACACAGAGATCATGGACTTCGTTAACAACCTCTTGAAGAGCTACTGCATTCCCCCCTCCGATTATCCGCCCCCTCTTACCGTAACCGCCCCCTCCGGTTTCCAGCGCAAAAAACCTAGGAAGAAACGCAGCGCGAAATGCATCAAGATCAACGAGAACGCTACTAGTACTTCTAATGTTTCCAGCAGATTTGGTTTCTCGAGGCCAAAGCCGGATCCTTCTGCACCGAAGATAACGCAGCCATGTACCGAATGTGGCAAGAAGTTCTGGTCATGGAAGGCACTCTTCGGGCACATGCGCTGCCACCCGGAGCGTAACTGGCGGGGTATCAACCCTCCACCCAACTTCCGCCGCTCTGAAGACGAACACTTCTCTGCATCGGAGACGCTGGAGGATCATGAAATCGCCATGTGTCTTCTCATGCTTGCTAACGGGCCCATTCGTGTTGTTGGTGTTGGTACAGATTCTCTCACAGCCTTCAACCAGGCACCAGAATGTTCCGATCCAGCACGGAGTAACAATGCTTTCGAGTGCACGAGTTGCAAGAAAGTGTTTGGTTCACACCAGGCATTAGGAGGTCATAGAGCGAGTCACAGGAACGTGAAGGGGTGCTTTGCAAACAACACGAACGAGCACGGACACCGGGTCGAAAAGGAGGATGAAGCTATGTGTTGGGGTTGGGGTGTTGAAGAGGGCCATAAGTGTAGCATTTGTTGGAGGGTATTTCCATCTGGACAGGCTTTGGGAGGACACATGAGGTGCCATTGGGAACCATTGGTGCCTACTACTACTACTACTAGCAGTAGCAATGTTAGCCCAGTTAGGGTTTCAGCTGGTAATACCATTACTGGTTTTGATCTGAATATCCCAATTCAAAATGATGATTATGATGATGATGGATAATTACTGATTGTTCTGTTAGCTAGATTAATGATTAGTAGTTTAGGGCTATGACAAACTTAACTGATAATGTATTAATGTATGATCATATTGTACTGATTGTCTCTGGTGTAATAGTAATACTACAAGCTAGAGGCTTATGATGAATTGCAAAGTTTACTGTATGTTTGTAAGCTTAAAATGATTTACATTTTACAGTACTACTTCTGTTGTGATGATCACTTGCATTTGCAGCCGGTCTAGAGGTTATTTTCGCGGCTTATGTATATTGTAGAGCTTCGGTTTATTCGATGTTGGAGATGTGCAATGCACTCCAGACACAGAATAAGAAGCATGGAGCTTCTAGCTTAACTTCTTTCATATATATCAGAGTGTTACAAATATAGCAAAGTACTAGTAAATGTTTTGTTGCTAAGTAAAGAATGAAATACGTGTAGTAGTACAGTACTCTCTTGTACTCCATATGCCACACGGCTTCACCAACTATTTCCCTTCTACATAAAACCATAGACCAAAACTCACCAAACTAACTGAAAATAGACCAATGATCCGCCATGGAAAGGGATCATGGACTCATCCATGTTTATCCCCTCCCGTTTCTAGTTGGATCGTAACTTGAATAACCCCATCGTCTACTGTATCTAGGCATTCATTTGGCCGAACTAAGAAAGTTGGACCACATTCCAGAACCTCCCAAACGAATCCATTAGTGCGACGTCCCAAACAAGAAAGGGAAACTGGGTAGGAATGTGTATAATCACCTACTTTATAAACACTACAAACACAGCTTAATTCTATTTTAGCATCAATAAGAAGTTGGAACAACTACACTGATGACTGAAAGAAAAAGAAAGTGTTATGATTCTGTGTATGATTAGTGGGCTCTTTCCTTAACTAATGCATACCTGTTCTGTATACAAAACTTAATACTCCTCTTTAGCTTTGTCAAAAATGCTTACAGGAAAGCTAAACAGGTTGTTCAAAATCATGAACTGCTGATTAGAACTTTAAAACATATTATTAACAAAGGAACAGAAAAATTGCTTGGCCTTAAAGGACATCAATCAGATTAAATTAAAGAAATCTTTTTCTTTAATGAGTGACTTAAAAGTATAACAAAAAAGTTCCATGCAGCAAGGTTGAAAGTTCTCTACTCTGTTTGAATTATGCAAGTGCATGAGAACTATATATACCCTCTTGTTCCTGTAACATTCTCATCATCTCTACAGCTTCGACTTCAGTAGTTTTTCTGAACTCGAAATATGGCTTTCTTAAGGTTCTCTTCTTTAACTGTTCTGTTTCTCCTTCTCGGGATTGCACATTCAAGTGCAACTCTTAATCCCCAGTATTATGAGAAAACATGTCCCCAGGCTGAAAGTATTATCAAGCAAGCTGTTCGCAGTGCCTCGGCTTCTGACAGCAAAGTGCCTGCTCGTCTCCTCAGAATGTTCTTCCATGATTGTTTTGTCAGGGTATGCTTCCTTACTATCTTTCTGAATAGTGGCATCTATCTTATGGTAGTACTTAAACGGCTTAAAGCCCATAAATATAAGGCGAACTCTTCTCGTTAGGACTAATTTGGTATTTTTACTTCTACTGCCAATAGTATCTAATTTCTCAAGGAATTGTATTAGGGATGTGATGCATCTGTGCTTCTGGATTCTACCCCAAAAAACAGAGCGGAGAAAGATGGCCCTCCAAATACATCACTAGCAGCGTTTTACGTCATTGACAATGCCAAAACTAAGCTTGAGAAGGCTTGTCCTAAAACAGTCTCTTGTGCTGACATTATAGCTATCGCGGCAAGAGATGTGGTGGTTATGGTAAATTTCTTCCCTTACATTCTTGGATATAAATGGATATCAAAAGGAAGAAAATAATAAATATATCTTTGATGAAAACCCAAATTATAACATATATTTTCCTTCACCAGTCCGGAGGGCCGCACTGGGATGTGCTCAAAGGGAGAAAAGACGGCAGAATATCAAGAGCAAACGAAAGCCTAACTCTACCTGCCCCATCCTTCAATACCTCTCAACTAATTCAAAGCTTCTCCCAAAGAGGCCTCACCACCAAAGATATGGTCACTCTGTCTGGGGGCCACACTCTTGGTTTCTCCCACTGCTCCTCCTTCGAAGCCCGCCTTCGCAACTTCAGCAAGGTACATGACTTTGACCCTTCCATGAACCCAAACTTTGCCCAAGAACTGAAGAGCAACTGCCCTACCTCAAACAATAATCCTAATGCTGGTCATCTCTTGGATTCAACATCGTCTGTGTTTGACAATGACTACTATAAAAGGATCATTGGCGGGAAGGGGGTATTCTTGTCCGATCAGACGATGATGTTGGATTATAGGACAAGATCGATTGTGGGAGCATATGCAAGGGATCAGGGTTTGTTTTTCAGAGAATTTGCAGCGTCAATGGTGAAGCTCGGGAATGTTGGAGTGAATGTGAATGGAGAGGTCAGATTGAATTGCAGAGTTGTTAACTGAGTTCTCAGGAAGAGAAGATGATGCAAGCTAATTTCGGGTGTTTTGACTCTTTTTCTTATTGCGAGAGCCAAGAATGAAATATTCTTAGTATATATTACTGTGTGCTATTATTATTGAGTGAATTGTATCCATTTATTTTCCCATTTTTGGGAATTTAGTTATAAATAATAATTGTACTTACATTTCAAGATTGTTAAGGATTCTACTTGAAAATGTTCCTTCTTCCTGGTATCTGAAACTCTGTGGTCTAGACAAGACAGAGTTTTAGACACCGATTGTATGTTAAGTTGTTAACCACTCCAGTAAAGCCATAGATTTTCCTAAGTCGTACAATCCTAGGTAATTGAACGATCTCAAGTCTAAGTTAGAATGGGCTTTTACACTGACTGGTTAATTCCCTAGTTCGTATGGCTGGTGACTATTACTATATGCAGTTAGTGTCTTTTCAGAACCAGTTTAAAAACTAGAACAAACCATACAGATCATTTTTAATGGTGACATCAACTAAAAGTTATATCAAGAACTACATACCCTATACTTCACAAACATACGATACATAGCTAAAACTGTCTGTGCCATATAAAATGCAACTTATGGGGTCACATCATACAGATGTTTAGTTGAATGTAGATAATCATATATCATGAACACAAGGAATGTTTTGTAAACAGTAGAAGATTAATCCTCAGGCAAATACTACATCAGATCGTAATACATACTTGGCACCTTTACTAACGTTCCGAGCTTCATGAAGCATGCACTTATCACCATGGATGTGCAGTAGAGCCATTCCTTCGGCAGGGGCTACCTACATAAGTTGGAAAGAACGAGTTAATAAACGGAACCTTCTTCATGTTTCTTTTTTTCACTTTTAAAATGGCATACTGTATTTAATAAAAACATATGGTGGGCATGTGTAAATGAATGAGCACAAGCAACGGATACAGCGATATGCTCACAAATTGTGTTAAGGGATAGAAAGAATGTGTATACAGAAAGAATAAGTATATACCTCCGCCACCAGAGAATTTCTTGGCCCGTAGAAAACAGTTTCTCCTCCAACCAGGGGTTCAAAAGTACTTTGTGAATCACTGTCATCCTTTGACTTTGCTTTTGTTTTACCACTACCAGGATTACCACTAAGATAGATCAACAATGTATAATGCGTTCTTGCTCCATCTTCCAGATAAACACTTTCATCTATATGTCTTCCAAACCGTTGGCCAGCAGTGTACCTAATATCATGTAAGTTCCTATTGGTTAAGACTTAAGCACAAGCAAATCAAGCTACACTACTGCAGGGACCCCCACACTATCACAACATCAAACAAGAAGCAATATAGCTCTTCAAAGAACAGCATAATCCACTCAACTCAAGTCATGATCGAAAATACCATAAATTTCCACAAAACATCACATACCTGTAAAACCTTATATTCGGATTCAACCCAACAGCAACCCTCCCCCGAATCTTAAACTCGGAAAATATCTTATCCAGTCCACACTCCCATAAAGCCTGTGCTAAAACAGGATCAGTAACAGATATCCTATGGTTATCCCTGTACGCTTCTCCTTTCGTCGGACCAAGGCTCCCTTGGTGCGTAAAACCCATAGACTCCGCAACATCAATAAACGATTTAGATTCAGCAGCCGTCAGATAGTTCTCAATCTGAACACCTTAAACCGAATTACACGCATAAATCAGGCACCAGATAAACAAATACAAATCCAAGCTACCTAACACGAAAAGCTAAAGAGTTGCCTCCTTGAACTTCACAATGGCATCAATCATCAATGTAATCTATTCCTACACACCACAATAACTTCACCAAACATTAAAACTAGTATAATTATCACAAATTAAACTCACTCATCTTAAAACTAGAATGGAAACTGAGCAAAATCACACTAATTGCAATACGAAATAGTCGAATACAGATACAACAATCAAGTAAGCCACACTGAAGCAAAATTTTAGCCCAATTCTATCAACTAACATAAAAACAGAGCAAAATCATACTAATTGCAATACGAATAGTCGAAAACGGATACAACCATCAAGTAAGCTACACTAAAGTAAAAATCTAGCTCAATTCTATCAACTAACCTAAAAACAGAGCAAAATCATAATGATCACAATTAGCACAGAAAAAAGTGAAATCGAAATCGAAATTGCAGAAACTACAAATTGAGAGAAAGGATTGCATACAGTAAAGAGATCATCGTCTTTGAGGTGATTAACTCGGAGATTGGACTTCGATTTCACAGAAGGCCAATCCGATTTCGTTCTCTTGTTCGTTGCTGATTTTTTCCTCTCTGCCATTTTTCTTTTCATTTTCCGATTTTCTGAAACTATTTCGGCTATAAACAGAACATCTAATTGGGCCTGAATGAGCTCGGTTCGGTTAGATTCTATTTGGGCCTTGTAGCTTAATGGCAGGCCCATTACAGAACTCAAAATTCAATCGTTGACCGTGAGTCCATGATTAATTAAGTCAGCTGAGAAAATTCCTAATTTGAAAAGCAAAATCCATTTCAACAACACCTGCAAATTTGGAGCCGGAGAAGAAGATGGAGCAAATCTGAAGAGTATAAAGGTCCGGTGTATTTTACTTCTACTTATAATTAGCTTGTTAGAGTGTAGTATAATATGATTGGCTTTGGATTACTGTTTAGTTCATTCAATTTTGTTTCACTGGTTGATTGTGCTGTAAAATAGACTGATCAATCGGATTTATTGTGGAATTATGAGCTCACTGGTAGTTGATATAGTATGGAGATGGAGGTTAATCCGAGAGAGTGATGATTTACAGTTTTTGTGTTTATGATTTTATGAATAGGAAGCATAATTTTAGCATTTTTGAACAGGTGGTAGAGACGTAGAGGTTTGTTTGGTTTTGGACTTTTAGTTGGTGATGAATGGATGATAGGAAATTTAACCAGTGGGAGGGTACATATGTTTCGAGTAGACGTCGGAATGGAGTGTCTATTAGGCTATTGCTATAGCTGTGGGTAGTGGTGTTGTTGGCGGTTTATTGGTTGGGATGTGAGTTTCTTTTTTTGCCTGCTTTACTTTGTATGAGAATAAAGTGTATTTTACGTGCCCGTTCGTTTATCTTCTTTGTCCGTGTGTGTGTGTGTGTTTTATGAGAAATATGCATAAGCTTTTGTGGTGGAGAGATTGAAAGGACGAGAGGTGGCAGAGGCTGCTTGTTAAGAATTTGTATCCCGCAGATTACATTTTACTATGCCCTGGGTGATCAGTAATTCAGTATGCTTATATGTTGTGCAGTGGTAATCAGTAAACACATGTATTGATATTATACATTCCTTTAACGATGGTTTTATTATCACTTTGTAATGAACGGAAGCCATGGCAGTGGCGGCTGTGATTAGTTTGCAATATCAGGGTGTAATATAGGCACTTGTATCTTTAGTCTTTTTTGCAAATTATTAATTTCAAATAGCGTAAAACATTGAACTCTTTTTCAACTGAAACAATTATACTGCCCCGGCAATGACATAACAGAAGTTCAGCTATCAAGAAAGAGTTCATCTTATTTTCCACTATTAAATGAGTCATTATGTGTTTGCTGCTTTTTATTTGGTATGAGGCCGAAGGCTCCAAATTGTATTTCTTCCTTTGCTTTGATGGTATGTGATCATGGTTTTTATTTTAAGGGTGCTGGTTATTAATGGTGCAACTGTTCATATATATCGATTTGAACGGAATGTACCAATGCAATTTAGTGACATAATTAATCTTTAGGATGTATATTTCCTGATCTAGGAGCTGTATATGTTATATCTGAGAATTTTTTCTATCATGTATATTCACAGTTACATATCTCGGCTGTCTACTTAGGAATTCACTTGAAAGGTAGCAGCTAGCAATCGTCCCATGGCAAGGTTTTAAATTGCAACTCGAGATGCATGATGAATTATAATGCAGCAGGTTGGGCTCTTCATTACTTATTACTTGATGTTGCATGATAAAGTCTTTCGTTCAGCTTTACATTTGCACTGTGCATCCAGTATAACGTATGTGACAATAAATAGTTGTCTTCTCTTCCACAATTTATTGGTTGAGCAATTGTACAGTTTTTCTTTTGTACTTTGGCTGCTTTTGGCCCTACATAGTTACAAATTTTCTGTTGGAACTTGGAAGTGGCAAAGTGGTTGCATAATACATTGTGAATGGTTGAATTTATGTGCTATGACTCCCTGATCATATTCATTTGTGAGGGCGAAATTAATGATGAGTATTGGTTTATGGTGGAATTTTTCCCATGATCAACAATTCTAGCAGTTCTTGTTGCGTCTCAAGTCCATCATGTTTTCAAATTCTCAGAAATCTATTGTAATAATGTGATGTTTAGTGCTGCAACAGGATAAGATGTGCTATCATATCTGCTAACTGCTCAATCTTCTATTTTTTTCCCCCTCTTTTCTTTCTTTTTAATGTCTGTATGAGATCTCTCTCCGTCTGTTTCAGTTAAAGACAGGATAAATGTTGGGATTCTTGCAGATTGGATAACAGATTGATTTACTGAAGGGATACGTAAACACTATAATATCAATTAGTACTAACCTAAGTAAATACAGTATGTAACTAAACAAGTTAGTAATATCTTATAAGCAAATCAAGAAGTACCTTTCTAGTTGACTTTATGGAAAATTAGTTACCTAGACCGGGGTTCTATGAGTTTTTCATAAACCTTGTGGTTAGAAAATGATCCACATGGCAGTTGTGGGTCATTATTAGCCACATGGTCTACAAATTTAACTACGAACACGGCCTATGTAGGTATTTTCATGAATTTGTTGCTGACCAGGGTATCTTAACTCTTACGCTGCACTGGTTAGGAGCTGACCAGGGCCTCTAACTGTTACACTGCATTGATTAGAGGCCACTATAGTTGAGTGTGTTTAGTGTTTGATACTTTCCTGTTTTGTTATGTTTTTTTTGCCATTTTGAAATTTTCATCATGGATACTGGATATGATCCTCTTGAATGTAAGAATGATTATGTATCAGAACTCCTTTTTATAATGTGATTTAGTGCTCCATCTAAATGCTGTAGTCATTTCAGACAGTGTATCATGTATTTTACTTTACTTTTCCATTTTGTTTTGTTCTGTTTTGTTTTTTCTCTTTTGTGCCCCAGTAGCATATAATTTCTGCTATATATTATATTGTTCAAAGACATTCAGATATGAGTTTGCTGTAGCTTGGCGTCACTTTCATTATCTTTGTAAGATGCCCCATGTTAAGAATCTAGCTTGTAGCACATCTGAACCATAAGTTAAATATCTCAACTGTCTGCAACTTGTTTAACTTGAGCTGGATGAACATTTGTATGTTTCCTGGACTTCTAATCCTTAGGGGTGTTTGCAACGTCTTCAACTTATTTGGGAAGTAGATTATTAGAAAATTTGGTGGTTGTTTGCAAAAAGTACTTCAAATCTAAAGAAATTCCAACAAGAGTGTTTGCAACCTCAAGTTTTTTTATAAAAACAATTTAGAAGTTGCTTAAGGAGGTCCAAACAACTTCTCCAACTTTAACTTATCCAGCTGAATTTAAGAGAACCTCCCAGCTTATAAGTCGTTGCAAACAATCAAAATCTCACTTCTCCTTGAATTAAGTCTTAACCTGCAGCTGTAAGCTGTTGCAAGCATCCCCTTAGCTTATAACATACGTCCTAACTTATCCCGAATACACATAAAAGCCTTATTGAATGATTTGCACTTACGTAAACTTCATAAAAGGTAATTTATATTTAGAATAATTGCAAACTTCATGTTTACCAGAACCTGCAACTAGTTATGTGAAATGAGCTTTCTGATATAACTAGTTACTGTTAGTAGATGGTTGGCGACAACCTAGTAATCATTTCCACTTCTTAATTATTTCCTTTGATCTCGTCACAATATTCTTACAGGCCCTTGCAATCTCGAACATGTAGTACATGAAGAGTCATGATTTTGTTGAAGGGAACAAATTTTGAAAGTTCTTAGGGGCTCCGATCTTGAACATTCAGTGGGTTCCACCACATCAAGAGTCGAGATACTTCAGTAAGAGGTCACTTGGTCCGCAGACCTCCCAAAATCATCTCAAACATCAGAAGGAACAAGCCAATTGCAGCATATTTTTAATCGCGGATCAGATTTTGAAATTTTAAAGCCTCTTTTCCTTGAATCCTGATGAAACTTATACAGCAGAACTGTCGGCAAAGCATTGGGGATTGAGGTACGTCCCACGATCAGCTCCTTTAACTTTATTGAATGAGGATCTTACGTTATTGCATTGTGTGGAACTGTTTCAATTTGCCACAATTGGCTTGTAAAGTTACTTTTCTTTTTGCTTAAAGTAGTCCAACCTTCCCGTTGGTACCCTGTCAACTGTAGAACCAGTGTTAGCCTAATGGAAATGTGGCGGCCAGCCGCTAACATATTCACGCACCACCCGGAAAATCACACATACTTTTGCTTTGGATAAATCATCCTATAAGCTTACTCATAGTCACATACCAAACCTTTTAAATCCTGAGATCTGTAGAGATTATCTTTGCTCCCCATTTGCATAAGATAAATGCTCCCTCAGCAGACATGAAACTACACTCACCAAATGATTAATTGCTTTCTTACGCAAGCAAAACGTTGGGATGATAACATTATTCGTGTGCCTTGTTACAACCTCTATTTTTGTAAACATTGTTAATTAATTTTAATTGTTTATTTGATTATTATCTGTAGATCCAATTTTGTTGGGTCTGTCAGTTTCAGGAGTTATGTTATCATGGCTAGACTTATTTGCCCCCACATTTTGTCCTTGTGCCACTCCACACCACGTTAGTTGGCTCCATTTATGGACCTCTTTCTGTTTCCCTGCCTTTGGCAGAACCTGAGAAGCTAACCATAGTGATTTCGTAAGTGAGAATGAGTCGTCAGGGGAACAGTATACTTCATTTATCCCGTCAAATGGCATAAGCGGCACAGCCAAAACAATGGTCTGTAACTTGTGTTTGTTTAAACAGAAAGGGAGAGTTACATTGCATCATATTTGCATTGAACTATTAAGTTGAATTGAGTATTGTATTCTGCAGTTAAACCACTTAAACACGTCTTTACTTTATACTTGTGTTGAAATACATATGCTACTCTTTCGGAATGGAAATGGCAATGCTACGAACGACAGTCGTAGCTATGTAGCGGAGTGGCTCTTTGCCGCTATAAGATCTCCGTTTGTAGTTGTTGTGATTCCCTTGGTACTTTCATTTTGGACCTAGCATAATGCAAGGGTCCTTTTCTTTTGAAATTCATTCCAAGTCTTCTCTCAACCCCGCCCCACCACCAGTATGGCACCGTCCTACATTTCGTTTTCGGAGGGAAGAAAGCAAAGATCTCTTGTTTCTGCATTGTCTAATCACAGAGATTGTATGGTCGTCCTATTAAAGCTTATGCTTAATGGGTATTTGACATTTACCCAACTTTATTTGGGCCTTGTTAGTGGTGTTCTTAAGCAGTTTTGGTGGTCACAGAGTGAGCTTGTTGTGAGACATGTTGGAGCGTATGGAGTTTGTGGTACTTGGTCTACAACAAGATTTGCTGGTGGCCAAATGGACCTAGTTAGTGGCTAGTAGTAGTATCAGTTAGTCAGGATCTTAGTGGAAACCACCCATCAAATACTTCCAAATCTTGATTTACTGTTTTTCCTTTTGGTATGTGGATGCTGAATAAGATTTGATGGTAAATGTAAATGTTTCTGGAATATTCATGCATGCACACTGCACTAGGACTGAGTAAGTACGATTACTTGCTCGTTGCTACCTCATGCGGAGAAATTCTTCGATAGGCCTGGTTTATGATTAAGTTTATCACGATACCATGCTTGGTGGGTACTGGGTTGGTGCATCTTGTACAGACTACATGGAACACCAGCATGTGGTAACAGATAATTTGCTAGAGGGTCCTGAATCGTATGGTAATGTTTGTGGGTTAGATATTTGGTTTTTGTCCTTTTTCCTAAATCCGATTCTTGGAGCTTCGACTTTAATGTCGAATTAGAAAAACGAAATTAATGAGGTTTCATTCGTGCATGAACCTGAAATTATTGAAATGGTTTATGTAAGCAAAGTTGTTTAGCTTGCAGAGTTGCAGGGACATGTAGCAGCTCATCGTGGCCCAGTTTTGACAAGTTCGTAATTGTACTTGGATCTAGTAGGTTTTTTCGTACGTGGTGTATTTTGTCATGGTTTAGATTTCATGCTAAGCTAGGACACAATTAGTTTCTAGAATTGTTAAGGATCCTACGATTATTAAACTTAGATATATATCTTTTACGCCAGTGAAATGTTATGTGAGTCGAACTTAACAAGTATTGTTAAGTTCGACAATTAAGCTTTGTGTTGAGAATGATATGTGTTGTCGGCGAGGTCGAAATAACATCCTTTAGGTAAGTACATGCCGGCCCACAAGAGGTAGGGTGTTGCATAAACTCTCAAAACTTCTTTCTAACACTGAGGCTTAATCCCCAAGCACTCATTTATGCTTTCCATTAGTCCAACAATACCCCTACACCACAAACAAAAACCTTAGGTCTGTGTGGATGGGGTGCCTAGCTGATGATATAGACAAGATAAGTACTGAGTAATTTAGGGTAAATTGGAATTATTATGAACACCAAACAACTTTTAAGCTCTACAAACTTCCAAAATGCATTATATGATGTGTCATTCTTTTGGTGGAAGGAACCCCTTGGCATAATGTTACTAACCCACTGCAAAAATTGTTTTTGTAACATTGGTTCATTATAGATAGGCGAGAGAGGTTAGGGGACATGGCCACCTGAGAGTAGTTGATATTTAGTACCATGAAGGAACAGATCCCATGCTGCACCCTTTGGGTTAGGTCAAATGTTACTTCATTTGGATATTATGGTCGAGGGTAACATTGTCTTTTTGCCTGGCATAGATGTTTAGAACGGTAGGATTACTTCACATCGGAGTATTTCCGTACTCTTTTGAATTTCGTTCATGGCTCGGCCCCTGCCCCCTAACGATAAGGTATAGAACCTGGCTTGGCGTCAAGTGCATGAAATGAAAGATGTTACTAGTATTGTTGTTGACCAAGTATATTTAGAGAGAACGAGTCATAGCACATTATGCTTCTAACAATTGAGACTATGCTATTAAAAACAGGATGTGTTATAACTCGTTCTCTTGGTCAACAATTGTGCACTTAAAGATCCTGCAGCATATCAATAGAAGTTGGGAATTATCAGTATCGATCAATCGATGAAACTTTAGAGTTTATCCGGATCAAGCAGTAGGAAATTTTTGTATTGCATAACTCAACAATTTTGAACATTCAATCAATTTCAAGGTACAATATTCAAGGTTTGTTACACAATTACAAGATTTTTAACTATATATGCAGAGTGCAGAATATGGGTTTTGTCTTTTAACTTGCCCAAATTCGAAATCTGAAATCAAAACCAGAAGAAACGCCAAAAGCCATTGGGAAATGATTATCTGTCACCATTACAAACAACAAAATGAATGGACCCCTCAATATAATATCACTACTTCTTA
>JAQRGC012302040.1:0-10932 GCA_028659135.1 Plantago lanceolata | reverse complement strand
ACTCGTTCGAAGAAACCAGACCCCGATCCGTTGGCTGAAAGTCAACCACGGGCCAAATGGACGACAACATTGACTAAGACTCTTGCTGACTTGATGGTTGAGCAGATTGAGAAAGGAAATAAAGCAAACAAATCTTTTACGAAGAAGGGCTGGAAATTCATTTGTGATAACTTCCGCATTCAAACTGGTCTTTGGTGGGACAATGAACAACTGAAGAGCCGTTACAGTACCTTAAGAAGGCAGTATGTTGTTGTAACATCGCTACTCAACCATCATGGATTCAAGTTGGATGAAACGATAGGTACTATTATTGCAACAGAAGAAGTATGGGACAGTTACATTAAGGTAAGTTTGTTCCAGATGTATATACACTCCCCTTTTCACTCAAAACTTGCTCTATTAAATTACATTTTGTTCATAGTGAGTGGCTGGCAGCTTTCTTTAAGTTACTTATTGGCTTTACTAGCTGAATACTACTCCGTTTTAAAAGGTTTTGAAGCTAGTGATTGTGTTCCCTTGGCTTAAAGTAAGTTATGGTTTTTGCTACTCACTAGTCCAGTTAACATAGGAAGGCTAAGCCAATGATGAATCATTTTTGTGGTTGCTATTTCGAGTTTTCAACTTAAAGCCAGTTTTCTGTAGGCTTGTAAATTCCTCTTGCATTCCATTCCTGAATTGGATACCTCATTGCACCTGCCTTTCATTCCCAAAGTTCCAAAAGCGACTTTAATTCATTATTTGCTATTATTATTTTCCTGAGAGACTTTTAGTCATTTGAAGCAAGGACTATAACTGCTTTCATGTCATTAGCCCATTCATTCACCTGTTTGACAATCTATGAGCTTCATTTAGTCAATTTATGTCCTCTTTAATACATAGATTTTGTTAAACTCTATTATCTTCACCACCCGTCCTGGGAATTCTGTCATTCTTATCTTATTAGGACTCTGCATTGTTAAAGGTTTTTTTCTGGTTAAATGCCTAATTCAGGACCATCCTGATGCTGAGCCCATAAGAAGTGCGGGGTGCCCAATTTACCCCCAACTACGGACCATATTTGCAGAACCAGGAGCATGTGAAGAACATAATGGATCAGTCAAAGACATTGAAGGAACTCCTGGTTCAGTGTATTTTCCTCCAAGAAACATAATCACAACAGTTGAGGAACTATCACCATCAGATTCAGAGAAATATGCAGACTTGGCAAGTCGCAAGAGAGGGCGTAAAGGAATTGAAGATGCTATTGCTAAAGGTATATTGGAGATGGCCGCTGCCAAGAAATTGAGGGCAGAAGCTATAAAGAAACACAACGATACATTTACTATATCTGATTGTGTGAAAGCACTGGACCTGTTACAAGGTGTGAGTGAGCAAGTGTATTTTGCTGCTTTGGATCTGTTCAACGATCGTTGTGCAAGGGAAACATTCTTAAGTCTCAGAATCGAGAAGCGGTTAATGTGGTTGGAGGGCAAGTGTTTGGTCATGTCATGTTAGGACTTAGGATAGTCTCATGTACATTTACAGGCAATCTCTTGCACATACCATGTTTTTTTTAACTTGTTATTAAGGAAGAATGAACATAAGGATTCATTTACTTATCCACATCTTGAGCTAGAATGCTAGATGCAGTTGTTGCAGCAGCTATCAAGTTATTCTTCTATATTTTATATTTCAGTTGCTGTATAATTTATTGTTGCGCTTGCGTCGTGGAAAGAATAATTATAATCAAGTAATTCGGTAATGTCCGTTTTCTTGTAGGCCGAGGTTCGGTTTTTTGAGCTGGTGTGGTTATTCTGAATCTTCCTGACCAGTAACCACTGAGAATATCCAAAAGCGTGCTTTGATTTATGATCTTTTAATAGTACTGCTAATTCTTAAGCGCACTTTCAACTTCGGTTCATCTCCTAAGCTGCAATCAGTTGAGTCCTAAGCTTTGAGCCATGGCGGACGGAGAACTGAATAACCACCAGCAAACCGCCACCGAAGAATCCTCTATACAACCTGTCGCTACCGAGAGTGCAACCACGGAAAGCACATCAACCTCATCGGCGGTGGCGGACGGAGAACTGAATAACCACCACCAGCATGATTCCGCTACCGAAGAACCCTCTGTACAACCTGGCTCTGTCGAGAGTACAACCGCCGAAAGCGCATCAACGTCATCGGCGGTGGCGGAGGGATTGTACAGTTTGATTTCATCTGTAATAACAGATTTCGATTCTGCTGCCGCAGCCACTTCTCGAAGCCAAGACCAGCTTTCCTCTTCTCTCGATCGTCTCACAGCAGGCAAATTTACTCTTCTACCACTTCAATTATCTTCTCTACTTACTGTGACACTGACATTTCTGTGCGTGATTGAGTTTTTATCCTCGTTATTGTAACCTTGTGCTTTAGGTTATTGTGAATTCTCAATTTGATTGATTTACTTAATATTGTTGGATACATTGTAACCAATCTTGCTTATTGTAGTTGTAAATTGGCTGTAAAATGATCCCTTCTGAGCGGTTTTCGGCCTTAATCTGGACTTCGTTTCGTGATATGAATGTCTATTAGCCAAATTAACTAAGACTTCTGTATATGTATACTACAACCAACCTGACTTGATGTTAGATGCTATTCTCACAATGTAGCACTAGTAGTTTGGCAACTAATTATTGTTCGCTTATTTACCAATAGCAAACTAAGGTAATTTTTGTTAGCTTGAGGTCTGATTGCTTGTTCTCGGCGGACACTTCTTGAGAAAGGAAAAAGGTAAGAAATTGTGTGTATACTCGCTACACATAATGTGATTAGATCATCTGCACTTTAAAGTTCCCTGTTTTGTGATTTCATTTGTTGCAAGTTCCATACCAGAAACCATTTTTTCAGCAAATTTCCTTAGAAAATTACCACCTACACTCTAGATTGGTGGAGATTTTCTTTGTGCTCAAAGGTTTGTTTCTTTATTTTGTACAAATACATGTATACGGGATCATTCGTTGAAGTCCTTTAACTTTGATTCTTGACCTTTTAATGTGATCTGTGTTTCGTTTGTCCATACTATGGCAGTCCTAGGTCTCTTGTTATGTTAGTACCTTCCAAGTTTTCGCAAATATGTAAACTCATAAATGAAGAATCCCTTTTGGACCAATATAGCTATGAATTTATACATGAAGATAAGATGTTTATACTTTATACTGGAAAAAGTTATTAGCATTTTGCTTATCCTTATCACTTTATGGTTAATCCATTTTTCTTCTCTCATTTGTTGAACCATGCGGAGATAATCTTTCAGATTTATCTAATTGTAATTTAATTTGCAGAACTTGATAAGTTACTGGAGGATGCACCATCGCCCTTCATAATGCAGCACGCTACGAAGATTTCTGGTGTTAGGAAAAGGGTGAAAGCATTAAATTTAGTTTTAAAGTCTATACAGCGGCGAATTGACAATATGGACCGAATGCTTTCAGCTGGATCAGTGCCCGGTAAACTTTTTCCTCTTTCTTTTTGCACTTGTATTTTGATTCTGGCATCAGTACATCACTGATAAAAGAGGTTGGTGTGGAGGATCCGGTATGCACTATATGATTGCATATCAACATGCATTGCCATTTGTAAGTGTTTGCTTTACCCAGGACTTCCCAAGACATCAGTCTGCCAACCTGAAATCTTTGCCCCTTAACAAATGCACACAGTTTACGTTTTATTACATTGATGGAATGCCATATTATTTTGATTACAAATATGTCGGGTTCCCATAATTTTTCTTTTTTCATCCGCTGCTCCAGAGGTTTTACATTTTTCTTTGCAATTACTTAGGGACTGAAAATTTGGCAACATAAGTCTGGGCAAAATCAACAAGCTCAAGGTACAAATTCAATTTCTTCACTTTTTTAATGCTCAGATAATGATAGTCATTTAATCAACATCAGTTAATTTGTGACGTAAAATATGTAATTGGGCCGATTGGTTGTATATGTCCTAGTGAATCTGGTCAAACATCTGCTGATCTGCATACTTTTGTTTGCTGAAGTGTTTGGCATGTGGGGCTCACTTTAAGTATAACAGCAGTAGATTTATTCTGATTTAGGCTTTGAGCAGTAGGTTAGTCCCTACAGTAATTTAAATTGATTGCTTGGCTAATGAGGCACCAATGTTGCAGATAATGATATGGAGGGATGAAAGAACTCTCTTTCTCAGTTGAAGTTGAACTTGCTGCACATACGGAACTGTCAATTTGTGAGCATTACGCGAAACAGAGTTCAGACATTCACCGCCATTTCTCAATTCAGTGGTGGGATGCTTGTGTGCAATTCTGTCAAGAGCGTTTGCATTCTCTGCTTGTTTCACTGCAGTATCCGATGTCTTTAGATGTCTTTAGAGCGTGCATGGAGGAACTGCTGATTCTTTTTTAGATTTTCCTTCCTTTTGTTTTCCCCCCTCGGTTTCATTGTTTGTAAGATGTTATGACACCAATCGAAATTCAACTGTAATCTTGTTTAGAAAAGCTAACATTGTAAGTACATCTGTTACATAACAGGTTGTGCATATGTATTCTCAAACAGTTGAGTGCTTCTTTCCTGCACGTGTTGCACTACACTCCTATCCTGCCCTCAACACGTGCGGCTCTTGAAATTAAACCCGGTCTCTAATCTGTACTCTTGAATCTAAACCAAATGCGATAATCAGTTTCAGATTCACCATCAGTTGAAATGGGGATCGTCGTGGTCGATTTATGTAAATGAATTGTGAATAAAATCCTAAAGATGACTGAATGTGTAATGTAGCACAAGGAAATATTCATTCAGAAGAGCTGTTAATTGTCATCACAAACTTCCTATAGAACTATTCAACTTGCTGATGCTATAACTGTACAGAGTCTCTACATTTCCCAGCAAGAAACTCTAAGGCAAGGAACCCACACTTTGTTAGTAAAAGTATAAGATGGTACATACGAAGTTTCAGGGTTCTACCGTCTCATCCAAGAGCAGCAAGTTCATTACAAGATCCATTTCTTCAGTAGTTCAGTACAAGAACTTTCAGCCCTAGTCGTCTGCTACTAATCGGGTTACATCTCATGTTACAACAGGAAGAGTCAGTCAGCCAGAGAAGCATGCTATCATCTAGAATCATATATGCACACGGATGCCATGCGTGCGAATATGCAAACATCACATCATGCTTCTCATGATATTTGAGAGCAGTTAGCATAGGATACAAGTTTTATCTATTCGAACAGAGTTTCATTGCTTGAAGGTCTATGTTGTTGGATGACTAGAACAGAACCACTAAGGTCGAAATCTGAAGAAGATAACAGATCCCCGACTTTACCAAGCTCAGGACATTCTTCCCAGTCACTCATACCTGTAGTTAACCCTGAGTGCCCTCTTGCTCCTTTACCGACTATAAACATTGAATACATGTCCGCCATGTCTCTCAGAGCAGAAGCCGTTTCTGCACCGTTCTCCACGTGCTTCTCTACATATCCTACTTGCCCTGTTGTCACATACCTGTAAACCAAAAATGTTATCAGAACAGCAGTGTATGAATTTTGTTTTCTACAGATATACACGTCTGATGGATCCACGCACTTACCTATTATAGAAATCGGTCATTATGATATTGTCAGCTTCAACTTCACTTTCAGCACTTGATATCGCCATCGAAACATTTTCTTCCCTCGGCCCAACAACATTGACATCTAAAGTTTGCTCTTTCTCAGAAGTATGGCGAAACCGTATTATTGTAAGGTTTACATGATGGTGCGTCCCCAGGCGCTTGCTGAGCCCTAATGCTTCACGATCATCCGGTCCACCAAAAAACAACGTAGCTACGTGTTGCAATGATTCGGAACCAGATGCATATGAAGATCCAGCAGTGAGTCCACGGTCTACTAAAATAGCAACTGTACCATTGGCGTGGCGAAGGACTTTCTGATTCGTAGTCCTTATGCCTTCCTTTCCATTTTCAAGCTTGCCGTCGATTCTCTGGTGCTTATGGAAAGGGAGGAGTATAATGGATGCTCTGATATCCTCAGAAAATTCACACACATCTGTGTACATACTTGCGAAAGGTGCGACTACTTTAACTTGATGAATCATCACCCCAGTATCAGCAGCAAATATATCTACTGCTTCATTGATTTCAACAACGTCATTTCCGCCATAATCATCGTCATCACTGAGTTCATCTTCTTCTTTCTGATGGTACAGCAAGTTTGTTTTATTTTTCTCTGGGAGCTCAATCAGGTGCATGAGATAAGGAGTGATGGCAACTTTTTCGGTGCCTTGACATGTTGCGATTAGGCCAATCATTGTTGCCACAGGACGAGGACCGTGCACACAAGCTAACAGTTTAAGTTCACTTTCTGGGGACTGAAATTCAAAGGGTATATGCTTATAACCAAGTATATCACTTTCTCTTCTCACCATTAAAGCTATTATAGGTCCCCAAATTAAAGAGTTTATGACAACTGTTGCAATCATCAAATTGTAGAATACTTGGCTAGACCTGACCTGCAACAACATTTTGCCAGTGTAAGCTTCAGTGTTAATGTAACGAAAAAAAAAAAAGCAAGAAACATGGTAAGAATCAGGAATATCGGTGTACGACAAGCTTACATTATCCTGAACGCCAATTGTTAAAGCTAGCAAGTCAACATGGCCTTTCAAGTTCATCAAGAATGCAAGAAGAACTCCTTCATTCAGAGGAATCTTTAGGTGAAAGCAAGCAATCAGCGTACCGGTAACTTTTCCACCGATACTCAGCAGGATAACAATTGCAACTATGGCAAAATTACGGAAAGTGTCTATCAGAGATACATCTGCCTTGAATCCAGCATAGCCGAAATATACTGGTAATATGAAGTTGTTGACTGAGTACGAGAGCTTGATCAACAGTGTACGAGTTGTTTTTCCGCTTCTAGGAAAAAATGAGCCCATAAAGAAACATGCAATTATGCTACTGTACCCCATAGTCTCAAGAGCTGTTGCTGCAACAAACACGATAGCAAGAAGAACGAATATTTCAGCATTTTTTAGGTATTTCTGGTCCCGGTTCCTCCTGTTTAGCCAATTCGCTGCATGCATGTTGATGATAATTACTACTATGACAATGAAAAGGCAGCTGAACCCCTTGAGCCACGAAGAAGTCTCGTACTTTTGTTTGTTTCTCCAAACAATGGTCAACAGAACCACAGCATACGCATCAGCGATTAGTGATGAAGATATGGCAAGTCTTCCAATATCAGAATTTGCAAACCTAAGGTCCTGTGCTAGGCGAGACATAAAAGGTGCGGCGGTATTGGATAAAATTATTGCTAGCGTTAAAGCCATCATGAAACTGGAACCATGACCTCCGGTCTCTCCATATATGAAAGAGGTAACGGATATGGCAAATATGGTACATATTACACTAGTGCAACCAGCAATTGTTCCTGCTACGCGTAAGTTACGCATCAGATAAGGAAAATCCGTCTCTAGCCCCATCAGAAACATGATGATGATTCGAGCATATAATTGCATGGTTTCATAGTAACCAACAGCTGAACTCTGGAAAAAGAAAAGACTCACGTTGCTGAAGTGTGACAAACACGAGGGACCTAGCACGAATCCTGCCTGCATTTCAAGAGCAACAGCACCGAGATGTGAATGTGAGAAGACGCTGAGGTACGTTGAAGCTAAAGTAAACACAAGATCATGACAGCCGTTCTAACAATTCAAGAATGCAAAATCTATACTAAAATGAGAGAGAGTTTAAGTCTTTTGCATTCAAACTCTTAGCTCTCATTACGCAACTAGCATATAAAAACCCTAAGAACATGGCATTGTAAGTTCTCATATGTTTATCACATTCTTGATGAAACTCCATTAAAATCCCTGAAGGAAATCTTTCTCTGATTTCCGTTCGAACAATTTTATTTTTTTTTCTTCCCAGAGAAATGCTAAAGATTGACAAACACCAATGTACATTAGGCGAAAAATATACATATACATGTGATTTGAGACGTACTTACGAGTAATTGCGCGACAGGCGTTGGCTGGCCTAAGGGCTTGAGAAGGATTTGAAAGAAATGGGACATCACAAGCAGGCAAGAAACCTGCGTACCCATGGTGAGGACAGGGTTGAAAAATTCTCCATTGATGAGGCATGCACCTTCATCCATACTGGGCACAGAAGTCGCCATAAACACGCGAAAACAGAATCAAATGCACATCAGAATCTTGGGTTGATTGTTAACTACTCTAAGAATGACGCCTGCATGCATGCTTTCTTCTCTTTGTTCCCTCAAACTTCCTTTCTTTTCTTCTGCAACTTTTTTTCTGCAAGAAGCTAAGATGAAACTCTGTTGTATGCTATTTTTGGGGTTTGAAAATGAAACAAAATCTTCAACTTTTTTCTTCTCCGTGCCAGAAAATGGATAAGTTTTGCTCAAAGTTATTCTCATTCCATATTTAGTGAATGGATCTCCGGTGTAAGCGGATGAAAGAAGAGTACAATTTCTAGACAGTGTATTTGAAATTGCCACATTGCTGAATCCACTTCCCACGCCTTTTCAAGTCCCTGCAGGTTCAAAATCTATCTTTTAATAGTTTTGTAATCAAGTTTTCGAACTCATTTCCGTTGCAATTCAAACTTAGAACGTGTCGATTAGTTGACTTGATAAGTTATCGGACCATTCGGTGGTCGATAACTCGATATTACCAGAAGAGATGCTCTCACAAAATGAAATATTGACCTGTACTGTCTCCATATCATTATTTGCGTCTTTCATTCAAGTTCACAGGACACAATAACACTGGAAATGTATTTATAATCTCATATTCAAAGTAAAATAGCAGGAAATTTCCTTTTTATGATATCTATAATTTATGAGTGTAGCTGGATGGTAAAAAAAAAAAGGGAAAATGTCCCGTTCTTATATTTTTTTTGGGTTTCAACTGGTATCCGCTTATATTATCCTCTATTAACAAGACAGAAAATTGACTATCTCATTGTCCTGTGTACAATTTTACACTATGTCCAAACCAAACTCATTATCAACAATTGATTGCTCTGTCATTGAACTCCATCTCTTATAGCGACACACAATCTACATCAGGTCTTGAGTGCACTATGTGAAGGAGAATCGGGAAAAGAGAGACAGTCCAGATCCCGTAGAATCACTTGCAGGGCTAGGAGGAGCCTCAGCTGAAGAGCGGTAGGCTTGTTGACACTTTTGCATCTGCAAATGCATTATGTTATGCTTGTTAGAAGCCGTTATAGAGAATATATTGCCTTAGTTTCTTGACATTGTCAAAACAAGAATGAAACGAAGACCTTCAATCACATACCAGAATCCAGATTCTAGCTTAACTTTCCTCAATGTAGTCGGGACAATAAACAATTATATTCTCAATAAGGTTCATGGTAACCGTTAGTTTTGCGTTTTATTTTATTTTTTAAAAAAAGAAAACCATTGTTTCATCATCCGTTCACTCCACATGTACCCAAAGGATACTTGACCATGACCATATCCAAGCATATTAGGAAATATTTATGACAAACAAAAAATAAAATCTTTGCAGTGTATAGTAAGTTATCTTGACAGCAAGGCCCCCTTTGTGACTTGAGATTTATCAAAAAATAAAAGAAAAAAAATAGGCTTTGTTTCTGATTTACAGGGGTATGCCGTATGCCCCCCAAGATTTGTAACTTTGAAAGTCTGGTTAATAAATAGTTAAATACTTACAAAAAAAAAAGAAAAGAAAAAAAGAAAAGAGGTTTACCTCATCAGGGCTGAATTGAAGGAGCATGGCAACAACGGGCAATAACCTCTCCACTTCACCTGAAAATTCATGCAGGCAGAAAAAAGGAAGAAAAAAATGGTGAAAATTGTGCAATTATTTTCAAACATAACATTACACCTAAAAGGTGCAAAGCTACATGGCTGAGAATAAAGAGCAATTGCTTCCGGAAAAAGAAAAAAGCTCTCAACGTCATTAGTGTGCCAAATTGAACTTTTTGCCCCTCAGCACCGAATCTCTATGTTCATGGCCAACACTTCAGTCACCTCGTACGTTATAATTTGCAAACAACAGTTTCTTATATTGATTTTTTTTAAATTTGTCCAAAGCTATATTTTCAGGGAAGCAAATTGCTTAATCATGCTTCCAATTACAAAAATGAAAATGAAACATCTAATTATAAATCATAACCATTTTGGAAATGCAAATCATGGCCTTCACTCATTCACAATATAAATACTCTCAACATCCTCAGATATACAGGAAATGGGTGATTTAGACGAACGGAATGTTAAACTGTTTTATGTCCTAGAAAAGTCGAGCATGATTAACAGGGGGAACATTCGGTATAATTGATGTTATTTTCACGGTTTGAAACCAGAAGTTACTACCAAAACAAAAGCTAATGAAATCAGTAAACTTGAGGCTCAATGGGCATGGTACATCAAATAAGCTAATGTTGGAAGTAAAGGATTAAAAGAGAGACGTGTCTAGAGCTAAAGGGTATGGTGAATATAATATAACACACCTGTCTGTAGAAGCTTTAAGACTACATTTTTAAGGTATGTCATATCTACTCCTTCCCTCTTCTGCTGCCTTTCCATGTTCCTAAGTTCTTCCTTCAGCAGGGATTCCTACACGATTAATAAGACACAATCAAGCGCCAAGACCAAGAAATGTTTCAAGAAAACAGCATTAACCAAATCAGAGATCCCATTAAACCAGAAGTATGCAATATGAATAAAATTTCTAAATTTATTGGCCCTGCTTGGATCCAGTATTAGCCAAACTCAACTAATCAGCACAGATATCCAAAAAGCACCTTCAGCAAGCATCAACTCATTCAAAACTCAATCAATGTTAATGCATCATATCAAAAGTAAAGTTGATGTAAATACTTAACTATACAAAATTCAAATCCAAGCTTGATCCACATGGGGGTGGG
>JAQRGC012301937.1:0-10382 GCA_028659135.1 Plantago lanceolata | reverse complement strand
AGTTGCAAAATAGTCCCTGGAACCTTTAGTAGAAAACAGGTGCAATTTTCCAAACCAACCAAAATCTCACAAACGGACAAAGGCTTAACTAGATGATGTATAACTGTAGTGGAGAAGAATGTTAATCGTATAAATGCTTGGTACCATCGTTTTTTGTCTATGGCAGGCAGAGTAGTGCTAGTCCAGTCTGTTTCTAATGCCCTGCCAACTTATACTATGACTGTTACCCCTTTACCTTCTTCTGTTCTCCAGGATTTAGATAAGTTGAACAAGAATTTTATCTGGAATGCTACTAGGGCTACCAGGAAAAAGAGTAGGGTGAAGTGGGGACTTGTCTGTTTGCCAAAATTTGCTGGTGGCCTAGGTGTTCGAAATTTGAAGATTTTAAATCAAGTTTATCAACTAAAATTACTGTGGAAGTTAGTTCAGGATAAGGACTCCCTGTGGGCTGGTGTTTATAAGACAAAATATTTTCCACACACTGATTTTTGGTCAGCTAAAAGTTTGGGTCATCATAGTATGTTTTGGAAATCTATGGTGAAGGTCAGGGATCTTTTTAAACAATTAGTCACTTGGAAAGTGGGGAATGGTAGGGTTATTAAATTTTGGGCTGATCTTTGGGTTACTCCAGAAGCTTTATGTCAGTACACTAACCATGATTATGATGACAATGAAACAGTAGCTGATTACATTGTGCATGGGTCTTGGAATATGTTTAAATTGTGTCAAGTTTTGCCTTATGAAATTGTGATGCAAATTTTAGCAATTTCCATTGATGGTACTTCACAAGATCAACTTGTTTGGCCCCATGAATCCTCAGGCATGTTTTCAGTCAAGTCTGCATATAGAGTTCTCATTAAGGGTTCTCTCCAGTTTCCTTTATGGGGTTGGAATAAAGTGTGGAAACTACATGTTCTTCCTAGGGTAAGATTGTTCTGGTGGCAAGTTTTACATGATGCTCTTCCTACTGCTGTTAAGTTGGTTTCTCAACATATGCCCATTTCACCTTTGTGTCAAATCTGCCAGCAAGCAGAAGAATCCTTTGTGCATTTATTCGCTTTCTGTAGAGGCTTTGAGCATGTTAGACGCATTTTTACCCCAGCTAATTGGGTGTGGTCCTCGTCGGCCCACACTCAAGTGTTCACTGACCTCCACTTAAACTCAGAGGCTCAGTTAAATCTACTTTGTTTGGCTTACTCTATCTGGTTTTTTAGAAATCAGGTGCTTTTTCGACATGGCGTGTTGGAAGCAAAGCAAATTTATCTTTATGTGTTACAGCTGAAAAGGAACTCTAGAGTATGTTTTCCGTTTAAATTGCCCCCTCGCTCTGTCTCAGTTATGTGTAAATGGGGGATGAATTCTGATATGCAATGGGTTTTAAATTTTGATGGTTCGTGTTTGGAGCAGTGGGGAGGTAAGTCAGGGTATGGTGGGGTAATTCGATCTAGGCGGGGCCAGTTTAAGCGTGCTTATTCTGGTTTTCTGGGACATTCTGATAATAATACGGCCGAGTTATTTGGACTCCTTCATGGTCTAAATTCTGTACTACAATTACAGATTGATAATATTGAGATCCAGTCTGACTCTTTGTATGTTGTTTCATGTCTGAACAGGGCAATGCAACCGGCGTGGAACCATCAGTCGCTAGTCGAACGAATTAGGGAACAGCTCGCAAAACTGGACCGTTGGAAGCTTTTGTTTGTATATAGGCAGTGTAATTATCCGGCAGACGTGTTAGCCAAGCTGGGCAGCGGTTTACTCACCTTGGCTAATGGACAAGTTCATCAACAGGCTGTTTGTAGTTTTCCAGTTGATGCGACTATATATATCTGGGACTACTGTCCATTTTGGTTGTACCCCTACTTGTATAATGATGTACATAGTTCCTATCCTAGATCCGTTGTAATCCGGCATGACCGGCGTGATGTACATGTTTCGGCTTAAATAAATAAAAATTTTGGTTGTGTTCAAAAAAAAAAAACTCCAGTACCATTCATTTCTCTCTCTAGTCTCTCTCTCTTCTTCTTCTTCTTCTTCAACCTCTAGCAAATTAGCAGGTGAAGCTCTTCACAGAAAAAACCTACTCCATGTCGCACTTTGGGAGATCAGGTCCGCCAGACATCAGAGACACCTATTCTCTCCTCATTCTCAACATCAGCTTCCGTAATTCTCCATTAACCCTCTTCCATTTCCATCACCTTTTTCGTCGTTTTTTTTTTTTTACCGATTGATTCAGTCGTTTAAAGTTGAAACGCTAGTTTGTTTACATACTTTGCTCACGGTTTTTTTTTTCTGTGAAATTTTACAGGAACAAATGCAGATGTTCTGTTTCCTCTCTTCGACAAGTATGGCAAGGTCGTTGATATCTTCGTTCCTCGACATCACAGGTACATTTGGTTGTTGATGTTAAATAGCCCTAATAAGCTCTATAGTTTGCATTTTTCATTGTTATTAACTGTGAAGATGATAAGGCTTAAGGAATAAGTTATACTCCAGTAAATATGTGTTAGCTAGCTTAGCTTATCCTGGCTGGATCTTATTGGAGTACACTAGTGAAGTGAAGTGCATGTATAGAGATGGAAGGAAAGTAAGGTTTCAGTTTTGTGTTTTGAGTGTGTATGTGCATTAGTTAAGCAATTTTTAGTAATCTTTGTGGAGTTTAGGGAATAGGGAGTAACTCTTTGCTTCTTTTAATTTTGTTTTTGGTAATGTAGGACTCGCGAGCCGCGTGGATTTGCATTTGTTCGCTACAAGTATCGAGATGAGGCGCAGAGGGCTGTCGAAAGGCTAGATGGTAAGCACATTGCGCCAGAAAATATTACTACACTGTTTTACCTCTGTATGAAGTGCTACATGATGAGGTTAAAAGTTAAAAATTTGTCGCGCGGTTGTCTTTCCTGAGGTTGATTCGTTTTCATTTTACATAAAAATGGCTACATTAAATGTCCTCTACTAAACGCCACTCATTATCGACAAACTGTGTATTTTCTTTTAGATGATGTGGGCTATCTATGAATATTCTTTGCGTGATATCTATGTAACACGTGGCATTCGTTTAAAGTTTCATCTTAAGCTATATATACACTCCGTATGAAGTGGAGTATCTCATTAATAAGCTCCGGTTTGCAGTAAGCCAAATGAGCAGATTCACATTATGCCTATCTAAAGTTTTATGGAATACGTGGAACTCATATTATGTAAACCAACAATTTGTGGTGGCTGAATTAAGGTCTTAGATGTACTTATGCAGTTATGCTTCACATTATTTTTCAATCATATTCAGACATTCAGTCCACAGGACTCAAGGTCAATGCCCTATGGCTAGGTAAGGCGTATGGACCCATCATTTCGGTCATAGGGGTATGGGTGGGTTAGAGTAAGACTGTAAGAGTTATCCAATGCCACTGACAGTAGTTAAAATTGGTTATTTGAACCCCTACGGCAAGAGAATAACAGTTGTTATGTCCTACTGCAGGTCGACTTGTTGATGGACGAGTAATGGCTGTCCAATTTGCTAAATATGGGCCATCAGAGCGCATGTAAGTTAACTATGCATTGTTAGTTCTTTCCTTGGGCTGCATAATTCACCACATGGTATACACATTGTCAACTTGACTTGTAGTAAATGCTGCCCACTTTTAATTGATGATGCAATGAGCTACTACTTTTAAAGCATGTTTACAAGTTTTCTCAAGTTTTTGGTCATCGGTTTATTTGGCTACCATTTGACTGCAGTCACAAAGGGAGGATCACTGAAAAAGTTTCAAAAGTTCGCGGAAGATCTAGGAGCAGGAGTCCACGAAGAAGGTAATATGTAGGTGCTTACTTCTTTTCCTTCCAGGCAGATACTCCAGTAGGAGTTGGTGGGGGTCTAGCTTCATGTCATATGTGGGCATCCTCTCATTCATCTCGTCTTTTTTGTCTACCCTATGTATTTTCTCTATCCTCACCTGCTGGCTGTTTCAGGTATCGGGTTGGTTATGCCCGAGACAGAGTCTATAGGAGGAGAAGCCGCAGCAGGAGTGTGGATGGATATGAGTGCAGCAGGTGCCATGAAAGCGGGCAGCGTCGTTACAGGAGCAGAAGTTACAGTAGAAGTCCTGACTATGACAGAGGCCGTGGAAGGAGACGATACTATGATGAACGACGAAGTAGGAGTAGATCATTTGACAGGTTTGTTTATATCCTAGAGTGGTATATTCTGGGATATCCATCCACACTCCTGCTGCGGCTTCTCATCTTGTCTTTTTTGTCTACCCTATGTATTTTCTCTATCCTCACCTGCTGGTTGTTTCAGGTATCGGGTTGGTTATGCCCGAGACAGAGTCTATGGGAGGAGAAGCCGCAGCAGGAGTGTGGATGGATATGAGTGCAGCAGGTGCCGTGAATGCGTGCAGTGTCGTTACAGGAGCAGAAGTTACAGTAGAAGTCCTGACTATGACAGTGGCCGTGGAAGGAGACGATACTATGATGAACGACGAAGTAGGAGTATATCATTTGACAGGTTTGTTTATATCCCAGAGTAGTAGTATATTCTTTGTGGCTTCGTGTGCTTTGCTCTAGCCTAATGATGTTTTGAAATTATTGTTGTAACTCTGCCCTCGGTTTAGTGAAAGGAGTTTGTCTCCGACAAGGACATCCCCTAGTGATGGAGATCCCATTAGGCGCAGCCTTAGCCTCTTAGCAACTCCTGGAAGTATTTCACCTGATTAGCACAGTTCATGACCAAAGAGCTCCACCTGATAAGTAGAAAAATGTTAGTGTTAATGCCATAGTTTTTGCAAGATACGATTGAAGTCTTTTTCCTTATATTAAACTTGGCAGTGTATTTAATGTTTTGCAGTACTTAATGTGATACAAGATGAAGTTACAAGAAGCGGAGATGGGAATCTAGTCTGGCTTTGTTGCTGATGAACTTACAATTCAGATGCACTCTCTTGATTGAACGTAATGCTATTTATGGTAGGGTTCGATTCCCATGTCTTAACTACTGTAACCGATTGGAACACTGCATAATTTGCCGTATGTTTATTGTACCTGGGAGTCTGATGATGCATGTCATGGAGCTTTTATTATTATGAATGTACATTGTTGGTCTGTCACTTCGTCCTCATTTCCTGCCGTTTTGTCTACCCATATTTACCTATTCAGATGGTCATTAGATGTAACCTGATCTGCTTATATTTACATTCCTTTTCCATCTGTGTCATGAAACGGACCTTTAACTTATGAACCTTCTACTGAATTTATAGCAATTATCGAGAAAAGAATGAAAAGAGCTGATGGGTAGATGTTGCGGCTGTTGATGCTGTATGCTATTAGTAGATGCTTGTTCGTCATTTTTATGGCAACTATAAGCAGATATTTCTGGATGCATCGTCGTCAAGTTTTCATTGGGAAACCATCTATTGGTAAAACCTGTTTTAAGTGGAACACACTGCAAGTTGCAGTTTGCTGAGTGAGTCGAGAGATATTAGTAAGCAGATAAGACATGGACTTATTCTGTCTTGTCCGTTCATAACTTGGCTATGTTCTTGACTGATCATGAAATGAAAGTGGATTTAGTTGCTGAGATGGTCACTAGGTTGACGGTTGTGTTTGCTGCCTACATTCCGGCTCAACTGCTCATCTTTCCCCGAACATACCATCGAAAATTTACTGCACCCATGAGTACAATTTGAACTTGTTCCGTGTGACATTTTTATAAATTCCCCAAAGTGCCAAAAACCCCTACAGCTCACTACAGGTTTTGAAATTTCAGTTTAAATAAAGTCGATCTAGTAGTTTATTTTGTAGGGAGAGAGTTTTATACTAACAGGAATAGCTGCTTTCATAATTTCAAATCCGATCAAACAGTCCTCAACTGTGAAAAGATAACTAAGTTTACATAATAACTGATCCAACAACAATCAGATTCGGATGATCTATGCTTGGACCTCGACTTCTAGTTCATATTCGCTGCAAGCCTGGCCCCCAGGTAATGGATATGTAGAAAAAGCTTTAAAACCAATCAAAAGACATGACACATGACTTCGTGACTGTTCGTATATATCAATGATTCCTCAAAGCTTAAAGAAATTCCAATCCATAGAGCACGTAGGAATCAACATATATAGTACGTAGTCTTTCAATTCAACCTGATCAAACTAAAACTCACATTCTCCCACAGCATCACCCCAGCAAGTTTGTAAGGTCATCTAATCTTCAGAGTGTTTAGATTTGCTTGCTCCGCAAACAAAAATAAATACTGCAGTATCAAGTACTGTATCATATAAGGAGGTAAACATCACTAGTAGTTGTTTACAGAGCTAAACCAAACTGAGTTGAGAAGCTCATGCAACTCATTGTAGGTGAATACAACTTTTTACAATACATATAAGCAGGTTGATGCCATTATCAAACCTCACGCATCCACCCATTATACTTCCGCCACATTTGTCGCATTCGTAGCACTGTCCTGTTGGAGCTCTTCATATGTCTGGGATTCTTGATTGTAGGAGTACCTGCAAGTATAGAGTCCGTGTTAGATTTTGATAGTGTATGATAATAAAGCCGACGTGCACATCATTACTACACTTCATAGAGTCCCTATGAGCTTTTGCAAGAATATATGTCATGCACATCAGCACATGAATCCACAAATCACAAGTCACAACTATAACCATCTCTGGTCCCCAACCCCAGAAGGGAGAGGCAACATAAATACACAATACACTCCATGGTCAATTTATCCCGATGTGCTGCACATACCAGAACTGTTATTGTAGAATATATGCAACTCGAAACAAGACTCATGAAAAAAATAAATGAAACACATGCCAAATCCATAGGTATATAGGATGTATACTTCAACCACAACATACATGCAAATAGCCAAAGTATATGTGAAAACTTAAGGAGCACTGCAACAAGTGGAATATGATGAACAATAAACACCAGAAGTACTAGACACAGGAAGTTAGAAGATGTGAATTACCATATCCCGGTTGTTGCGCTGCAATATAGCCCAGTAGAAGGATCATAATAATAGCCCAAGCTGCTACTGTAGTAATATCTGGTAAAAAGAATAAACAAAAACAAAACATCACAAAACATTTCTTCTACTCCATGCAAGAAAACAAATAATCTAATTTGAATCAGTTCATGTCTTAAAATGGAAAAAGGTAATAGAGAATTATGCACTATCCCATAGTCATACTTTATGAGACAATATGTAAACTGTTGATGCTGAAACATAAAAATCTGCAATCCAATATGAAGTACAAATACAGGCAACCCCAAATTACAAGCTTCAAGAATACGCACACAGGTAAAAATACATCAAAACAAGACGTGACATACCCAGATGAGTCATCAAATACATAATCACTTTGCATGTCTCCACCTGCAATCCAGACATGTATTAGATAATATAACCTGATCTCCCAATTATATGCTTTAAGATGTAATATAAACCTTACCGTTTGATGGCTGAACGTCAGCAGATTCAGTACCGGTAGTGGTCGCATTCCCAGCAGCATCGTCATCGTCTGCAAACATGTCAAAATCATCATCTGATTTATCTGGTGCCAAGCTCGATGACACGCCTTGCTTCCTTGCATTAATAATCTTCTCAAACCCCTCTGCAAATGACAAACATGAAATTAGTACAATCAATTTATGGTACTGGAGTATTGAACATAAGAATAAGATAACAAGCCAAAGAAGCCAACTGCATCAGCAATCTCTTAAAGTGAAGTTGTGATTTGTGAATGACAGTGAAGGAAGTTGCAACTTCAAGAGTTGAAAGGCAAAAGGGTGGAAGGAGCAGGGTGTACTTTTAAAACATGAACCCTAAACCTTATTATCTCTCCAAAAGAGCAAGTACATTATGTGGGCAAGGAAAATTAAGAAGCAACTACATACCTGCTTCGCGTTTAAAACTCTCTTGCTTTTCTTCATATACATCTGCACAACAAACATATGTATGCATGAAGTGGCAGATCAAGATATATGTGGAGATATAACATTGTCACAGAAGGTAGAAAACTCAACTGTAATCCCCATTCTCCATTAATTTCATGGCATCTTCAGTAAGCTGGTCAAATATCTGCTTTGTGTCTGCAGACATTTTCTGCTTCTTGTCAGAAGATCCTTTCAGCCTCCTCAAAGCTCGCAGGACCTACATCAGTGGGATCACAAAATTTAACGACTGCAGGTATATTCATCTCCAATGAAGTGGACTTACAAACTCCACATCCCTCACTTTAAATTAATTAATAAACAGTGTAAGAAAACAGTAATAGAACCATGAGAAGGGGAATGAACTGTGAACAAAGAACATAATTTTCATTGATGATATATGTACACATAGCAACAAGATCAGCAATTAACTAAAATTTCCATAATAATTATTAGTTTATTACCGTCTCTCCAGGTTCAAGGGCATCAGCAATACGCCTATTAATTCCAGCAAGCTCCTCCGTTGCTAGGTCACGAGGCTTCTCATCATCACTAGGGAGGGCAGACTTCTTTTCAGCATACCGTTGAGCAACATCAACACTATCAAGCCATGCATCCTGCGACAGCACGTGAAGTTTATATACTAGAACACGCTAAACAATGATATCATAAATGCATGATAAGTTACACAGTCTCGATTAACCACCTTTATCTCATTTCGATTTATATATTCCACGTAGTTGCCATTGTCATCAAAATATCCTTCTTCTCTCTCCTTGTCCAGGTTGAAAGGTTCTATAGTCACGTCTTCATTGACGAAATTTTCACCTTCCTGACAGGAAACAAGAGCATCACAAGTTATAATGTTAAAGCAAACGACTAAGTTCTGATCAAACAAGTTAGATTTCAAGAGGGAAAAAAAAGTGACACAAAACAGACAAACGTACAAGACAAAGGGTCAAGCATTTCAACTCCAGACTCCAGATATCTAAAGGAAAGAAGTTGCAGCATGCATGCATGACAGAAATTAGAATACAGCACAAGGCATTTGGAACAGAATTCGTAAGAATGAACTATACTCTTGGTTCCTGAATTGATTTTGCATCACTTCAACATATTAATGCATGGCCCTAAGATCTCTATGACTTTTGGTTTTGAAGGTTGGATCAGTTACTACACCAAATGATATTAATAGTCATAAGGGAACACAAGGGTTTGGCATAGGAGGCGAGGGCTCCAATCCCCCTGAAGCCACTCCTTTGGAGTGCTTGATAATGTATTATGCTGGGTGTGAGTGTCCGTTAAATAGACAAATAAGTAAATTCAATTGGGAAGTTAGTGGATTTCTTGTGAATTAAGAACACCATTCTACACGCGTTAACATCACTGTGTCTTACCAGAAAACACTCAAAGGAAGGCCAATCTAGAACACCAACAAAAAAAAAAAAAAAAAAAAAAAAGAAGCAAAAATGATCATCTAAGAGAAATCAGTTTGTTACTTTGTTTTACCTGGTACTGTACTTCTGCTCTTCTTATGTCGGGTACTAATCCTGAGTCTTCGTCAAGAAGTTCTGCAGTAACCCTGTTCCTTCGCATTGCACGCTCTTTGGCAACAAGACGAGGATCTTTGCCCTTTGACATAGCATCTCCGCCTGATGAATTTCTCACATGATCACCCATCTTCACCTTCTTTCCTTTCGGAAACCTCACCTTTTTCTCACTGCAAAACACACCTAACCACTGTCATAAACCATAAAATCACAAGAGAATATTAACTGGAAGATTCAACATGTGAAGGTGTTTACACTTTACACTAACAAGTTGATATTATACTTCCTTATAAATTGTATTTCAACACCATTAAACTTTATCTGGAAACTGACTTTTCTTGAACAATCTGGTTGGTTCAAGCACATTCGATTATCATCTAATAGTAACTACCGTGTACAAAATTTCCGTGTATCATCAGGTCATAAAATGATGCAGAATGAGGCAAAATGGCTTTTAAGTGCAATGGTATACGATGTTCGTAAAAGGTTCCGAAAAATAGACCACACAAGTATTCTTATAATCTCCTAAATAGCTATTTAAAAAAAATCAGCATATGTAGTATTTTAAGTCGGAGCTTATCACTTATCAGTATCAGAAAACTGCTTATGCAAACATTCCGGTGGTTCTGCTACCATTAACAACGAAGCTAACCAGAATTTTCAGCTATCAATTATCATGCTAAACAAATAATGGGGCAAAAACCGAAAACCTAAACACTAGTTCAAACAAACAATCAAACATGCATTAGGTCAACAGATAAAATTCGAATTAACTCATAAATTGCACAGATATAGATACGAATCGATCGATTTCACAACCGTGGAGAGGGAATTAGGAGTATTACTCAGCCTGTTTGCTGGAATCGTCGTCTTCGACGAACGAACGCTTCC
>JAQRGC012301902.1:0-12339 GCA_028659135.1 Plantago lanceolata | reverse complement strand
ATTATTAAATTTTAGTTTAATCCATATATCCATATATCATTTATTTATATGTTAGGGTCAACTACTTTTTTATACCTTCTTAATTGTTCTAATTACATTTTTGACCTTGCTATATAAACAATTAAATTTTGATCCAAAAAGTTGATTTTTTTAACTTTTCAGTTTCCAACCAAATAAGCCTTAATATATTTTCCTAATCAATTTTAATTTTTTTTTTTTTGAAAGGTCATGGATGAGCTTCCATGGAAGCTTTGAATAAATTAGCTATCCATTTTCATTTCGCAAAACTTAAAAAATCTGAGTGCTAACTCACTAAGCAACATAAAGATCAACAAATGAAGATAAGCTACGAGACGCTAATCCCCTTTAGACTATCTCCAATAATCAAATTCAATAAAACCCCACCGCATAATCGTTCTATTAGAGTATTAAACTCTATCAAACTCTCTCCACCGATGATCTGCAAAAGAAAACATATCTAAACCTTACTTCGGAAAAGGCCATCTATATCTATATCTATACTAGCTATATACTAAGCAAATACTCGGAAGTAGTTTTTAGTCCCTAAAAGAAGTTACTTCCCATTACTTGATTCTTTTTAGTTTGAATTACACAATTAAAATTGTTTAAAACTCACAAAAAAGTTAACAACTACTTATAAGACGGAAAATTTTAAAGTGGACTTGGTCTATGAGTTATTCCATAGACCTTGTGGTCATAATTGCTCCACATATGAAATGAGTGTGGGCCATGTGCAATTATAACATGATGTGGAACATTTTAAGCCACGTCTATGAAAAACTCATAAACTAGGTCTACATAAGAATTTCCCTTATAAGACAATATATACATACTAGCAAAATTAACTATCACAAACAAATTAATAAGATTTCTACTTTGCGCACCCTAACATCTAAATGGAATTAATCTAATAAATTTACTCGTTTCTTATCAGAAAAAAGTTCACATGAAATAATTTATAAAATATTTTTAAAATTCGATTGCACTTTATCACACGAGTATTCGCGTGTCAGTATATTAGTAGCCTAGTATATAAATATACTAGAAATCTCGCAACACGCTACACGTGTTGCTACGTGCTACTAAATGGTTGTACGACTACTCATAATGTGCTATTCATACGGTATATATTGACTCGATCCAGATATCAACGTGTGAGTAGTAGAAAAGTTCCTAGTGGGTGATGGATTGATTTAGAGCGAACACAATTCTTGTGTTCTTATGGATGAATTTTTGAAATAAAATTGTACCTTAACAATATAAATAGTGTTCTTAATCCTTTTAAAAATCTCTACAATATTGGACATTATATTTGCTCCTCTTAAATTGTGTGATGCCGTTGTCATGCGAGAAGTGAGAAGTAAATCAAGACAAACTCACAAGTCACAATATTACACAATACACATGCACAATAAAGGAACAACTTCCCTGATTCACCAAATCAAATAGCTATTAAATTCATCACCCGTGGAAGTACGCAAGTTGGTGTGCTCAACATTGAAAGTCATTTGCATGTACATAATTCATCACTGCATGATGATGAAGTTAGAATAAATATATTTTCGAACCTTCTCTTTAAAATTCAAAGTGAATACGTCTCGAATCCGCACCTATCGTGCCAGTAAAAAAGTTATTACAAATTATAGTCAAAGAAGAATGGGTTGTAGTTCTAGGATTTGGGACACTTGCCCTCAATGGTTGTATATACTTTTATCTGATGATCTTAATAATTGGCATCCTCGTACTGTTGTTTGTAGGGATGGCCACCCAGTTGTACCTCCTCTAGTTTAATCAAGGAATTTTGGTTATGTTAGTATTATTGATAATTTTTTCACCAATAAATTAGCAGGACGAAAAATCCTAACTTCACCCCTTGTCAACTAAGCAAATTTTAACTTGATGAAGAGTTCGGTCTAACTTCATCGAGTTCATCACAATTCAACTAAAACTAACTTATTTGACATTCATATCTAAATAATTGTCTATGTTGTACTGAACAAGAACATACACATGGTGATATAATATAGCATTTTCTGAAGACAAATTTATGAATGACATACATATTTTCAGAACATAGGCAGTATTGATCAAGAACATAGACACTACTGAACAAGAACATAGATACTATTTGAAGAAGTCCATATATACCCGTATTTGCTGCAACAATGGTGTTATCAGTAACATCAGCAACATCATGAACCAACATTTGAAGCAGAATCCAACATCTAAACACGAATCATAAATCAGATCTATTTAGAAATGATTGATTTACAAATCAGAGATAGGCAAGAGAGAAACAGACACAAACCTGGTTGAATCAACAACAAATCGGCGTAGAATCGACAGCCAATCGGCGGCGAAACTGATTGATCGACAGTGAATCGACGACTAATCA
Source organism: Plantago lanceolata (assembly GCA_028659135.1). Lineage (NCBI taxonomy): Eukaryota > Viridiplantae > Streptophyta > Magnoliopsida > Lamiales > Plantaginaceae > Plantago > Plantago lanceolata. The sequence goes on along the minus strand of JAQRGC012301902.1, from coordinate 9,923 downwards.
ACGAGTAATCGACGTAGAATCGATCAGCGTAGCCGCTGCGGCGTCAAATCGGCGTAGAATCGGTGGAATCGGCGTCAAATTGCGGGGCGACTATTTTCTCTGTCTAGCGACTGATTGATATGATTAGGGTTATGAAGCAAAAAAGCGCGGGGCGTCCTACTATTTATATACGACCCGGTTTTTTATCCGAATTTCAACGCAGAAGGTAGCTTTTAGATTGGGGTTAATTTGTAATTATGAAATTATGTATCTTTATAGTATTTCAATAAAATAGACGCACTCATTATATATTTTCACTTTTCCTGCAAATCTACTTGGTTCTATTCTATCACTAAACCCTAGAATCGATCGTTAATCTTCCAAAGAGGCAACAATGGTGGCAACGAATTTGAAGGCAGAAACCATCAAGCTGATGGATAAACGGACCGCAATGGAGGCGGAGATGGACGCCATCATCCAGCGCCTCACCGTGCGGCCCTTTGGCCCTGGCCTCTCCGGCAACCTCCTCGATCACGATGTATTTTTCTTCACTTTTGCTTTTATTTTTTTACTTCATGTTTTTAGTTTTTGTTGGATCAGCTTTCGCTTCTTAGTTATGTGCTTCGTAGTGTTATTCAAGGTTTTTGAATGATTTTATAGCATAAAGTAAGTTTGGAAGTGTTAAAGCTATAGAGGCTGATTTTGTGTATGTTTGATGAAAATTTTTACTAGGATTGATGCATATTGAAGCTGAGTTTTAAAAATTGTAGAGGATGATGATTGCAAATGGAAGTGCCTGTATGATGTATCTTAATCAATGTTAACTGCTGGTGCTGGATAATGAGTTAACTGTATCTGTGTGGCATGTGCAGGGTTTTCCGAGGACAGATATTGACGTACACGCTGTGAGAGCTGATCGACAAAGGCTGGCTGGTAATGATTATTTTCAGCAAACGGCGTGTTGTTGTGTTTTAAACTTGAATTTGCAGTATATAATTCATTAGGTCATTGTAATATGGAATTGGAAGAGTTGGTTCTTTGTGTGTTAGAAATAAGCATTGGACTTGTTTATATGTATGTGTTGTATTTAGTAGTGAGACAGCATAAATTGTTTGTAGTATCACTTTCGGTGATGACATGCTAGTTAGTATCGAACAGTTAGCTTGTCTGATTCAGATGAATCCCTGTTTAGTTTGTTCTCTAGTGTAGATTAAGAAAGAAAAGTTACGAAACTAATGACCTGAGCACCTGACTTTTGATTTTGTCCGTGTTGTTGCAGTACTTCGTAATGATCACAAAGATATCACAGCGAAGATAGATCAGAATATTCAGTTGTTGCATTCTGCAAGGCTTGCTCCTACTGCTGCAGGCACAGGTTACTTCTTTACCACATAGCATCAAAGCAATTTATCAAAATGGTAGAAATCTTATTAGGTCTTGCACTTGAAGTATCATCTCATTTAGATAAGTTTTTGTTGCAGCTGAAGGTGCAAAGATTGGTACTTCTTCCTCTTCTAGTAGTTCTGCCGCTGGAGGCAGTTCGAATGCAATTGCCATGGATGTGGATGTAGTTATAACCAAACCGTTTGCCATGGTTGACGAGATCAGTGAAGCATCTCCAGCAGCCGAAGATGGATTACAACTTGGTGATCAGATTGTCAAATTTGGGGATGTTGAAATAGGTGATAACTTGTTGCCTAGGCTTGCTGCTGAAGCACAGAAAAACCAAGACAAAGCAGTCCCATTGGTTATATTGAGGCATGGTGCTCTAGTCAATTTGAAAGTCACACCCAGGGTATGGCCAGGACGAGGACTGTTGGGGTAAGTTTTACTTCTCCGTTGTGCTGTTCTGTTCATTATTGTCAAGTTCACCGATATTTTTCTGCTTTATTGTAGCCGTTTCCTTGTTCAATACGGGATTTGTGAAAATTTTTAAGAAAATAAAACAGTTCAACATGGTCTAATCAAATCACCAAGTCTATAGTTTTTGAAAGGTCATTGCTGCCAATAATCTCATCTGGATCAAAAGTAGCTGACGCAATGTATTTTAAGTAATGAGAAAGAATTTATGTTATCATAGCATGATACATGAGATTGAGAAATGAAGAAATAGTTTGGTTTATGGAGTGTGTTGCACTTGTAATTACATGTTGTGGTACCACCGTAAATCATTATAAACCTACTCCTAGAAGGCTAGAACAAAGCATAAGAGTCTGTCAACCCCTTCAGCAATAATTACTATTATGAATTATCTAAGTTGTCCAGAGGTTATATGACTTAAGCCATCTGCAGGAGCTGGTTATCTTATTAATTTTGTTCTGATTTTGAAAGAAGTATTTACTATGGAGTGTGGATATTTTGTATAGAGTAAAATTTTCAAGCGCCAAATCACGTTAGTTAGAAATGGTACTCTGTGTAGACAAGGCATGTGCCTTTTGTTGTAGTTCAAACTTCAAACTGGATGCCTTTACATATAAACACTAAAGCACGCACATCCATGCCCCATTTGTAAGCACTTCCAGTGTGATGGATACTCTTGTCTACGCACATAGGTCAGCCAGTTTGTATTGTAGGCAAATTGGTTCCTCTTTTCACTTGCTGGCTTGCTGCATTAGTAGTAGTTTCAGTAACTCGGTTTTACAATATAACATGGGGAGAATTGTATCTGGGGTCTGGACCGCATTCAGATAAAATAAATAACTTGTAAATGTATTATTCCGTTGAAACATGGAAGATTGTTGATGAGTAACTAACTTGTGATTCTTCATGCAGGTGTCATTTCCGCATCCTGTGAGATCTACTATGTTATCTTACCCGCTCTGAGGTGATATCGCAATTCTGTCGTGGATGACTATGAGTCTATGACTCTTTGAGTAGTTGTTATGTACTGTTGTGAAGGTCAACAATTGGACGACGGTTCATATATTTGAGATCAATCAGAAACTATGGACATTGATGTTATGTTGTTGCATTGTTGGCTTGTTGCGCCTGTGTTTCTAACTTCGAATTTGAATTGGTTTCCTTATTAATCAAACCATATGCATGGTTCTGTCATTGAATACTGGGAACTTCATGAATGTTTTTTTCCTCCTTTCGAAATCTATTTGCTTACCTGATCTACATCACAGTCATACAAAGGCATCTTTCTTTGTTGAAGGGAAGATCAACAATGCTTTATGTATTGGCAATTTTTTTTCGAATGATTAATACTGCAACGCAAATCTTCTTTATCTTCGCATCATCCTATACATCAACCTTTTCTATTTGGTGATGGTGTATTGGGACATCCTTTTCAAAAAGGAAAAAAAAAAAAAAAAGACCTCAGAATATAGTTGGTGTAAAGCGTAGTAACCATCTTTCTACTTCACCAAATAGTCTAATTCTCCATTCAGTTCACATTAATTTCAATTGTCTTCAATTCCATTCAGCTCAGATAAAGTTCAGTTCAAGTTTGTTTAATTCATATTTGTATTTCAATTTAGTTCAGATTAAAATAAGATCAGTTCAAATCAGTTCAGTTTAAAAACTCTCCGTTGTATTAAACGCAGCCTAACAAGACTACCTGTAGTCCAGTAACATGTAAGTACTTATACTGCAAGCTCCGGTTCAGAAAGACATAATTACAAATTCGTATGGATTCGAACCCGGAGTATTATTGAAGTCGAGATTTTTAGTGTAGCTTGTGGCATTTGAGACTTTGGTTCCTACACAAGAAGTAAAACTCACGTGTATATTTCGTATCCAGTCACACTCTTCTGCAACAACACAAACTCTTATCACATTTTCCTCATGGAACATGCAATTTCAACCTAACAAGAACACCAACCAACTATATAATTAACCCGATTACTACTACTTGGGGTTTCTTGGAGCTTCACCGACCCAACAAAACAGAGGCTAATTTTTTACAGTCCATGAACAGCTCACTTCTCGTTCCAGGTTAGCTTCCACCAGATGATTTCGGCGTTTTTATGTGCTTAATTTTGGTGGGTTTTTACCGGAATTGCTTATTGTATGTTATATAGGTCTGTGTGTTTGATTGGATTTAACAGTGACTGTGAATTAGTAGTGAACATGGAATTTTGAGATGATTCTTGTGCTTGTGTTTTTGGGGAAGGAAATATCGAAATTTCGTCACCTGTTTATGCAAAGGATTATGCAATTTAAGATGAACAAAAAAGGTAGTTCATAAAGTAGGATAAAGAATTATGATATTGTATTAGAGTTTGGAGATTTCACCGAATTTTTTCGAGGTTTTAAGTGGAGATGTTTTTAGACTTTAGTGCATTGATCTGAGGTGTGTGATCAGTTGGTGAATGACTGAGGTCTCATTCTACCAATTTGTAATCAAATGACACGAACCGGCCAGGAGAGACGATGATGGTTTGCGAAGTTACATAGGGTCAATTGTTCAAGAATGGTAGTATTAGGAGTTTATGAAGTGAACTAGTGAGTAGTGAGTAGATAAAACTGAAAATATGCATATTGCAAGAGTCTGAGGCTCTGAGCCTGGTTTGTGTGCAATCTTTCTTTTTGGAGCATTCATATTGTTAGCACCATTTATGCTTTATTGGGAAAATCAGAATGAAATTAAGTCACTGCTAGAGTATGCTGAAGATGTATGGCCTTGCAGAGGCATTAGCTGCCATTACCTGTTTAAAGATTGCATCTTATCCTATACTTCCTTGGGACTTGGGAGTCGGGATTATGTTATGTTGCCATATTTCTCGAAAACATGGATTTTTCTTGTGGATTCCTATTTTCCTACCTGAGAACTGTGTGGATATCATATCGTAGTTCCTGGAAGCATATAAAGTTAGAAATGGATACGATATAATTGTGTGTTTGTGCGTGCCTACTTAATAGTAAACCAGCAAGCTTCCTCTTGTATTCTCTTTTTGACTTGTGTTTGCAATGTATATGTTGTTTCTTCACAGTTGATATAATTGCATTGCTTTTCAGGAGAAGACATGGAAGTCCCTCCCAAAAAATCAATGAAGGATAAGGTGGGAGCCTTAAGGACCATGGCTTGGAACACGTTCGAAAGCAAGCCAATCACACACTGGATTCTTTTAGCTCTAAGCAGCGCAGCAATGCTTGTAGCCTTCCCAGCTTCATCTCTTCTATCCCGTGTGTATTACTCAAATGGCGGTAATAGCAAGTGGATAATTTCTTGGGTAGCTGTAGCTGGATGGCCTATTCCTGCCTTAATCTTGATTCCCACATACTTCGTTCTGGGAAAATCTCCGAGTCCCCTCAGCTGTATCCTCATCCTATCTTATGCCGGTTTGGGTTTCTTAAGTGCTGCTGACAACCTCATGTATGCATATGGGTACGCGTATCTCCCAGCATCAACTGCTTCACTGTTAGGATCAACATCTCTGATATTCACTTCGCTCTTTGGGTATATTTGTGTGAGGAACAAAGTAAACGCTTCAACAATAAATTCCGTTTTCATCATTACATGCGCAATGGCTATTATTGGGCTCGATTCAGATTCAGACAGATATGGGAATATCACTGACAGTCAATATATCATGGGGTTTGTCTGGAGCATACTTGCATCTGCATTGCATGGCCTTATTTTCGCTCTTTCAGAGTTAGTTTTCATTAAATTACAAGGAAGGATATCGTTTCATGAAGTTTTGGAGCAGCAAGTTATGGTTTCTCTATTTGCATTTATCTTCACAACAATCGGGCTTGTAGTGAGCAGGGATGTTCAAACGATGAGTTCTGAGGCAAGAAAGTTCCAAGGTGGTACAGGCGCGTATCTCTCTGTTCTTATTTGGGGTGTTGTTACTTTTCAACTCGGGGTTCTTGGAGCAACAGCAGTGCTTTTCTTGGCAAACACTGTGTTAGCTGGTGTCCTCAATTCTGTTAGGATTCCTATTACAAGCATTGCAGCTGTCATACTTTTGAAAGACCCTATGAGCGGTTTCAAGATCTTGTCTCTGATCATTACCTTCTGGGGATTTGGCTCATATATATATGGCAATTATCCTCGAAAGAAGGAACACGTTGAGTTGCAACGTGAACCAGTCTAGCCTACATTCAGTGATGCAGAATCAGATCAACTCTGAAGATGATATGCACTTAAGCTCGTATATGCTCGTTTGTAGTACGTACATTCTACTGTAGGTTTGGTCTTCTCTGCACTTGTATGTCACTATATTTGATCTCTCTACGGACACAGATGAGAGTCCAAGCTAGTGCTCATCAATTTGTACAACTGTTGGTGTGAATTACAGAGCATATATGAAACTATTCAAATCTTGTTAATATTTCAGCCAAGGATTATACTAGCATCTTTTGATTTCTGTTGATGACAATTCAAAAGAGTTCATATCTTGTTAACATTTCTGTTGCACAGGCTCACAGAAATAGCACGCCGGTGTCTTCCTAGTTTCATGTTTGACAGTGAAATAAAGTGCACACATGCCAAACTGCACAATGGACTCTAAAGCCATGAATCTAGCTTCAGGAATATATGCATCACAGTAAATGCAGGCATGACGAATTAAGCTTTTATCGTAGAACAAGGCTTATTAAACCTTGTGGCTCGAATTAATAGATATTGCACCTGGACAAAGCCACAATGGATTAAAGATGGAATATCTTAATAGATTCAACTAAAACCAATGATGTCTCAACTCTCAAGTCTCAACATTAATACGAAAGATAACATTTGTACCACAAAAAGAACTTGTTTGCGGATCACTTAGCACTTAGCCCTTCTAAAATAGTCTTAAACACTCCAAAAACCAGACAAAAGCTTATAACAATCAAGCTTTAGATATGTCTTTGAGGCCACAAATCTGCTCCTCCCCCATTGCAGACATCACAGACACCACAAGGTCTTTCCCTTCCTCGAACCCAGCTTTCATCTGCACATATTTAAGAGAAGTATAAGTGTTACTTCAAGTATCAAACAAGACATTCTTGCCTTCCCATGCAAATATACAATTTCTAAAGATTAAGAAAGATGTCACTCCACGATCAAAACATGACATTATTATCATGCATAAATACAATTCCCTAACTTACCAGGCCAAGAAGGGTCTCATCAGTAGGCAGCTTCAGATCATCCTTGGTGTTGCCATTCTCAGTCAGGAGAGAAACCTAATACATATACACAAGACATTTATCAATACTTGTAGGGATAAAAGAAAAGCTCATAATCACTTGTACTCTGTGACTGTTGAGAGCCAAAAACTATAGTTATCAACTTGTGTTCACAGTTCATGATCTGATATTATATTCCATTTACCAACATCAACTACGATTAAGATTGTAGAAGAAAATTCACTCTCATTATACTGCTTCACCAGTAGGTGGGCAAACAGAACTAGATCAAATAGGAAAAAATAATTAGTATAATTTTTTGAAGTATTTTTCTGCTCTTTAAAGGTTTTTATTTCAAATCAGTGGGCATGAATATAACAATTTAAGGTACAAAACACGAGACTGTTCAACTCCCAGCGGATTAAACCTATAAGACAAAACTAAGTAGAAACCTAAGACATTATTTAGGTACAGTAGTATCCTTTAAGATTTTATATCTTGAAAATGTGTTGAAAGAGTTAAACTGTTAAAGATTACTTGGAACTGAATTGTGACACAAATGTTAACAGATATAAGAAAATTTTAACATTACAAGTTAAAAAACAACTTACAAAGTCATCTTCAGCAATGTCAATGAGCTGGTAATCAGTACGGCTGACATGAGGCACCTGCAATAATAAACATAACAACATAAGCAAAGATTTCTTTCCAGTCAAACACTGAAAATCAGAATACATTTAATAAAAAATTATATGAATATTACATCACAATTGTGGGAGGAAGGAACAATATCCTCAAGCTTCTTTCCATTGAAAATGTCAATAGCCACGAAGTGACATTTGGCATGTCCATGCTTGCCAGTTTTTGAAGTGGACACCTCAACAACCTACATGAGCAAGATAAAATCATTCATTATCATCAAGGTTGTCTAAAAAGTTAAAAAAAAGAAAATGTTGAACAGAAAGTCAGAAGTCTGATGGAGTTAAATGAGATACAGAAAAGAGTCAACAACTCAACATGACAGTTGTACGAGAACAGAGGTTATTTCCATTTCCCGAACAATCTCATGTTTCAAGTTTCAACAACATGCAACATATTCAACAACCAAACAAGTCATATTCACCAATCAATGACACGATGAAGCAGACACAATAACATAAGCAAGTAGCCAAATACTCAAGTTATCGAGTCAACACATGATAGTAACTATTATGCTGTAACAAGCACACCAGAGCATTAAGGCCAGAATGGCTAGATAGTAGATACCGATTACCAAGCATATGTTTCATACTGTAACAAGAGGGCAGACTACAAACATATGGACTGACCAAGGCAAGAGTTCAGAAAACATATTCAACAAACAAGGTTAGAGCCCAGTAAACACTAAATGAGATCCCGGATCCCGACTTCTATTACTCGAGTTAATCAACTTTGTCACATATACCTACATGCTACAGTAGTATAACGCAAAAGGGCCCAACAAAGACACTGATACACATAACATACACAAACCAAGAACACCTATAACTAACAAGGGTAAAAGCTCAAACAAACAAGCAGGGCATCACCTTCTTAATCAAATAGTACTGGAGAACATCACACTACCCAGCTTACACCATACACCAACAAACCCCAACCACAATCCAAACAAAAAAACAATCCAGTTACAGAATCCAAATCCAAACAATAAGCAACTACCATTAAACCACTGACCAAACAGAGCCTTAGAAACCAAACCAAAGCTGAAACTCATTCTAAACCAACAAAATCAGAATCCAACAAGATCCATACAAACATATGGACTAACTAAACAAGGCAAGAGCTCAGGAAACAAACAAGGTTATATCCCAGTAAACACTCTATCAGATCCCTAATCCTGACAGTGTCATAGAATTTACATAACATACTATAGTAGTAACACACACATGAGCCTACCAAAGTTACAGAAACACATAACACACACAAGACAAGAACAGAACACCTATAACACACACATGAGCCTAACAAAGCTACAGATAGATATAACACACACAAAACACACACAAAACAAGAGCAGAACACCTATAACACATACATGAGCCTAACAAAGTTACAGATACACATAACACACACAAAACAAGAACACAACACCTATAACACACACATGAGCCTAACAAAGCTACAGATACACACAACACACACAAGACAAGAGCAGAACACCTATAACACACACATGAGCCTACAGAAGTTGCAGATACACAACACACACAAAACAAGAGCAGCAGAACACCTATAACACACACACATGAGCCTAACAAAGTTACAGATACACATAACACACACAAAACAAAAGCGTAACACCTATACCTAACAGTGTTAAAAGCTCAGAGAAACAAACACAGCGTCGCCGCTTCTCAACCAAACAGTATCGGAGAACAACACAGTACTACCCAACCTACACCGTACACCACGAAACCCTAACCACAGAACCAAAACCAGAAACAACACAGCTACAGAACCGAAGCTAAAAACAACGCAAAATCCAAACCCTAGGCGCAACAACACCGATCAAACCACAACCAAACGAGCCTCAAACATGAAACAAAGCTGAAACTCAAATTCTAAACCAACAGAATCGGAATCCAGCAAGATCTAACACTGAGAACGAACAAAACCAGCTCGCAATCGACGATAAGGAACAAATCGAGAAAAGGCAGCGATATAGTATACCTTGCAGGGCCTGTTCTTGATGACGATGTAGCCGTTCTTACGGATGGTGCCGGCCTGCTGAGGGTAGGTCTTGGAGGCGCCGGCATCGGCCTTGGACTCGAACTGGTGCTCTTCGTCAGACATGGTGGTGGTTGCTTGCAAGTTTTTCTTTCTCTCTAGGTTTTTGGAAGGGA
>JAQRGC012301841.1:0-12035 GCA_028659135.1 Plantago lanceolata | reverse complement strand
AACGGCGGGTTATTGTAGTTAGGGGGAATCTAGTCTACTGGTTTGTAGAGAAAACCCTGTTTGGAGTGAAGCAAGCAACTTGGGAAGTTGAATTGCTGAGACCTTTGTTGTGGGATTACTAGATAGGATTTGTAAGGAACCTCATCTCTTATCTTAGTGAATTCAAGTCCAGGATTGGGCAAAGTGGATTAGTTGAAGGATTACGCCACCTTCAGCTTGGTCTATAAACTGTGTGTTATTTACTTCCTGCACTTACTTTCAGCAAGCTATTATACTCTGTTTATTTGTTCTTGCTGAATATCTGCTTAACTGAGTACTTAACTTAAAGACTTTCGCTACTCTGATGGATTAAGTATCAGCAACACTCTGTGCTTGCTGAGAAATTCGTTTTAGACTTCAAAAAGTTTTAAAGACTATTCACCCCCCCCCCTCTAGTCTTTAACCTTGTTGTCTAAGGGACCAACAACTTTGGACGAGTTGACGCTCACGCGACCTAGGAACTACTCAAGACGAATCCCCAGATTTGACCCTCATCATCAAAGTCCATAGTTCTGATATGGCTTTCTCAACCGGATTCATATGAACATAGCTTTGTCTCTCTCTCTCTCTCTCTCTCTCTCTCTCTCTCTCTCTCTCCACTTTCGCATTAAACAGTCCATTTGGCAGGGACTTTGAATATCATATATTTCCGATCAGATTCTGGTGAGTTTTTACAAGGTCAACCCGCAAACTTTTTTAAAGAAAAAAATAGCATAGCTAATCACCTGTTGATCATGAACGATATTTAATGAAAAATGAACTATTTGCAATGAAACATGAACTATTTTTAGTTGAAATATGAATAGGTTTTTAGTACATGTTTTTTTTCTAAACGGCAAAATATATTAATATTATCCAAAATGGGAGTATAGGTCGTACTCCGATTACAAAGACTTCCGTCATAACCGAAGAAATAACCTTACAACCAATACGAAGATCGAAACCACGCCCGGGTGAGGAACAAACCATCAAAACCTCCACCCCGAATGACAATCTCCCGATAAGAGCAAGCCTAATGAAATTTACCTAGTTTTCTTTACAACAACCTCCGATCCTCGATTCGTATTCGCATCATCCGATCCAAGGAATATAAGGAAATTGTTGTTGGGAAACTAAATAACTCATTAGGCGAGATATCGCAAGAAAGTATCAGAGTAGAAAAAGACTAGATCGACAATCAAAAACCCAGTAATGGACCTATAGTTCAACGCCAAGCTAATGCCTCTCAAACCCATCGACTTGGGCTGCTCACAAACGACCCAGACAAGGCCCAATAATAAAAATCCTATTACTACCATCAGCCTTGAGAAAATAATTGGGTAGAAACCCACTAACCTAACAAGTCACCCTCCAAAACCCTTTAATTATTGGAATGCCATCCAGTTGTGGCATTCACGCCCAACACCATTAATCTATCCAGTGGACTTGCTCTGTTCTGTCCTGTTCTCCTCTGTTTTCAGTGGTGAATAAAAATAAAATCATTCCTCCCAAAACCATCCAATAATGCAACCAAAACAAACTCGTACCTCGGTAAACTCTTATGATCACGCTCCTATACCCTATACTAGAAGGTGAACTTAGAACGAGCAACTTTAAGATTGGAACATCCGAAGCTTCATCAAACGCCAAGATCCTTCCTTATAATTGCGGGATGAATACGACTTATGTTACCAATCCCTCCTCCTAAGTTCACATAAGTTGTAAGAAATTTGAAGCCCCATCAACAAGAGATAACCGAGGTACCAAAAGTGCGACTTTGATACCTGTACAAACCACAAAGAAAGAAAACCAAAGTTAGTGAGCCTCCTTCTTCGCCACCACCTACAAAACCCAAACCAAAGTTAGACGACACATCTTTTAGCATTGCATATCCAAAGTCCTCGTTTGGTAACCTCTTCCCTCCACTAACATACCAAGCCCAAGAGTGAAGTTTGACGAGATCCACAATGACCTCGGCACTACGCCCCTCACCCGTGAACCTCAACATATTCCTACTTTTCCATAGTTCCCACACCACACACTTCAAAATCATAGCCCCAACCTTCCTTTTACTTTTCCCCAATAGCTCAACGAAACTCTTAAGGTTTTCCCCTACCCCTCCTCTACTATCGGCTTTCAAGCTGAGCCACAACTCAATAAGGGTCCAAACCTCTTTTGACACTTCGCAATCCTTTACCAAATGTACCCCTGTCTCATCTCCCTGGCCACAATTCTTGCAAGTCAACTCATAGTCCACAAGAGGAATGTTTCTCTTCCGAAGGTTAACCATAGAGGGGATACGATCAAGAATGAGTTTCCAAGTGAAAGCTTTGACTTTTAGCAGTCCCAAACCCTCCCATACAAGCTCCTCCCATTCATCAAACTCGGATACCGGCCCCGTGGTGATGGAACGGAAAGATACATAACCATCTCTAATATTATAGATCCCGTTCGATGCACCTTTCCACACACCCAAGTGTCTTTGACTCCCACCTTGCATCTTAGAGATCCAATAGCACTCTCGAGCTCCTTCACTTTGTCTTCTTCCAACAAAACAAGTTTCTTCTCCACCTCCATTGTATTCCTTCCGCAACCAATTCACCCCCAACCCTATGACAAACCTTGATCTTATTTTCCACTTCCAAACTAAAGAGCCCAGGAAACTTGTCTTTGAGGATGAAACCTTCCTTGATCCAAGGGTCCTCCCAAAACACACTCTCTTCCCCGTCTCCTAATTCGATCTTAAAGAGGTCCCAAAAACCACTAGTGCTTCCCACTTTCTTGACCAAATCTCTCCACCAAGTGGACCATCTCACATCTACCTTCCTTTCACTTTTGAACTTACGAATATTGTCCATGAATTTCCCATATTTTGACTCAACAACCCTAATCCAAAGGGCATCACCGCTTCTACATAGTCTCCGAATCCAATTTCCAACAAGTGCAAGATTGAAGGCTTTTAGGTCCCTCACTCCTAGACCCCCTTCATCCTTCCCTTTGCAAACCACATCCCATTTGATCCATGCTATTTTCAATCTTCCATTCTCCTTGTTTGAGCCCCAAAGAAATTTCCGTTGAATTTGCATCATTTCCTCAACCACACAAGCGGGTGCAACAAAGAGGGAAAGGAAGTAAATGGGCAAAAAAGCAAGAACGGACTTTAGAAGAACAATTCTACCTCCAAGCGATAGGAGCCGATTCTCCAAAGAGTCAAGTCTAGTCTTCAATTTCTCAATAATCTCCCTCCAAGTTCCTTTTCTACTTGGGAACCCTCCCACCGGAAGGCCTAAGTAAGAAAAAGGTAGCTCCCCAACCCCACAATTCAAGAACGAAGCCCATTCCCGAACCTTGGCGAGGCTTGATCCAATCCCCATCAAACTACTTTTACTAAAGTTGATCTTTAAGCCCGAAAATAATTCAAAGCATCTCAACAAGCTTTTCAAGGAGAGGATGTTCTCTTCAATGGCTTCCCCAAAGAAAATAGTGTCATCGGCAAATTGTAGGTGGGAGACCTCCACACAATCCTTCCCCACCACAACCAGCCGAAACACCTTTGAATCACACGCTTTAGTCACCATCCTACTAAGACCTTCCGCCACCAAGAGATAGAGAAACGGTGATAAGGGATCGCCTTGCCTCAACCCTCTTTGGGGCTTAAATTCCCTATTAGGGCTTCCATTGACAAGAATCGAAATCCAAGTGGAGGCCACACATTCCTTAATCCAAGAACGCCATTTGTCACCAAACCCGGTGATAGCCAACATTTCATGGAGGAAGTCCCAACTCACGGTGTCATAAGCTTTCTCGAAATCCACCATGAACAAAAACACTTCACTCTTCTTCTTCTTCACCTCCACTACCACCTCATTTGCCACTAAAATCCCATCAAGAATGTTCCTTTCCCCAACAAATGCGGATTGGTTAGGGGAGATCACCTCTTCGATCACGAGAGAAAGTCGGTTGGCCAAGAGTTTTACCACCACTTTGTACACCCCATTAATCAAGGAAATGGGTCTATAGTCCCCAATGCTAAGAGGATTCTTCTTTTTAGGGATGAGAGTGATGAAAGAGTTGTTAAATCCTCTAGAGAACTTTCCATTTGAATGGAATTCGTTGCAAACCCAAAGAACATCCTCCTTGATCACATCCCAACAAGAGCGGAAAAAGTGAAAGTTGAAACCATCCGGTCCCGGGCTCTTATCCAAGCCACAATCCCACGCCGCCTTCTTCACCTCCTCTTCTTCAAACGGTCTTTCTCTAACCACTCCCTCTTTTCACACGAAATCGACTTTCCCGTTATCCCTCTAGCCTTGGTTCTAAACCTCCCTTGAGAAGAAAAGAGACTTTCAAAGTGGTGAACTATCTTCTCCTTAAGAGCCCCAACTTCATCCACCCAAATCCCTTCAAAGGTAAGTCCCTTTATGGCTTTCCTTTCACCCGTTCTTGCTACACAAGAATGAAAAAACTTGGTGTTTGTATCTCCTTCCTTGAGCCACTTACTTCTAGATTGTTGAAATTTGATATTGCATTCCAAGTTTTTCCACTCACGAAACTTTTCTTGGCAACTTTTACGGGCCTCCAACTCCCCTTCGGATAGATGTCCAACTTCCATTTTCAAATCTAAACCATTAAGTTCCTCCGTTGCCACTTCGATTTTATTTTCCAATTTATCAAAGTTAAGAGCATGCCACTCTTTCACCTTGCCTTTCAACCTCCTGAGTTTCTCCATGACAACATAGCTACCCCACCCTACCGAAGGCAAACCGTCCCATTCTTTCTTCACCAAATCAAAGAAGCCTTTTTGTTTCGTCCACCCACTTAAGAATTTGAAAGGTCTTGGACCCCAATCTCTTTCATCAATGGATAACCGAATTGCCACATGATCGGAAACGCTTCTTCTCAAGCCAATTTGAACAAACGGGCCCCAAGTCTCCATCCACCCTTTCGATAATAAGAATCTATCCAACCGAATACAACACTTTCCATTATCTCTATACCAAGTGAATTTTGTCTTTCCCAAAGGAAGATCTTCTAACTCACAAGACCGAATAAAGGATTTGAAGTCATCAATGTCTCTACCTCCTCTACTAGTCCTTTCACCCCTTCTTTCACCTAAATGGCAGATCACATTGAAATCTCCACACACACACCACTTGTCACTCCCACTAGTAGCCAATTTTTCCCCAACAAAGTCCCAAAGCGCCTTACGGTTGTCGGTGTTAGAGGGTGCATAAATGTTTGCTATGACCACTCTATGACCACCCCAAACACCTTCAACCCCTAGAACACCCACATGTTCCCAACAAGTCACTCTAGAGAACGTATTTTTATTCCAAATGCAAAGAAGGCCTCCGGATGCACCCAAGGACTGGCAATACACCCAATCAACATCCTCATTCCCCCACAAACTAATTGCAAGGGACCTATCAACCACATCAAGCTTCGTTTCTTGGACACACAAGAAATCCACTCTTTCACTTGCTACAAGTCTCCTAATTTCCTTCTTTTTTAGAGCACCCCCCAACATCTAATGTTGAAGCTAATCATCCTCATTGAGAACATCCTCATCCCCCAACCTCTTTGCCACCAAGGCTTCCTTCTCCAAGTCCGCATCCCTCCTCTTCCAAAGTCTTTAGTTGATTCAAGTCTTTCTCTTTGTCATTTTCATCAAGAAAACCAAGGCCTCTTCCCACTTCCCATTGGGCCTCAATAAGTTCAATCTTCTTTTGACTTCCAAAACCTACCATTGCCCGCAAGAAAGCCACTTTGAGTTGGAGAATTCGAGGAAGACACCTCGCACGGGCAATTATCCTTAGCTCTCCCTCCCTTCCTTTTATCACTCTTGTTCTTATTCTTTTTCTTTTTAGATTTCGAACCTTTCTTATTCCCACTAGAGCTCCTCAACAAAAGATCCTCCTCCGAAGTCATATCACGATAGAACTCCCCACTAGTACTCTCCTCCTCGGGCTTCTTATTTTTCTTGCCTTTTTTCTTACGAGGCGGATTCGCCTTAATGATGAAAGGCATCAACGAGAATGGATCTTGTGAAGAAATAGAAGGCAAGAGGACCTCAATAATATCCCCAACCACTCCAACTCCACCATCTTTAATGCCTCCCCCACCCATAAATTCAAGTGGAGTTTCTTGGACAAATTCTTGTGATCCCACACCCAACACTATCTCTCTTTCATCCACTGCCCCTAACCCATTCCTATTAGTCAAGCTCCCTTCTCCTACTACTGTCCCAATTCTTTCCCTGCCTAAGTCAAAGCCAACAATGCCATCAATGATATGTCGATGTACCACTCGTGGCCCGGAAGGCGTTGAGCTCACAGCCGCAACCCCTATCCCGCCACTGCCAGTCACGCCATGAGGGCTAGGCGACACGCCGGCCGCTGTAGCTGCCTGCCCCGTGCCCTGACCAGGCCGCACTCCCCTTCCTGCACCGTAAGCTGACAGACCAGCGCCTGCACAGCACTGCCGAGGAGCAACAGCACCACCAGCAGCACTGATCTTCAGCTGGTTCTGCAGAGGGGCCGAAACTCCACCCTCTGCACTATTCTGCATCTGACCGGCGGCAGGTGACGCCCCAGTGACCCCCCTAGTCTCGTCTCTTACCTGTCCCAAACCCACCTCAGCCGACATCATGCCCAAATTTCCAGCTTCCTTAACGTTCGGAGCAGAGTCGCACCCGTTAAAAGCTTGCTCCATATCACCCTCATTACCATTCTCCTCTAAAACATCGTCGGTCCGGTTTGACTCAACCAAGTGGTTAGAGTCTGAGTCCCACTGCTCATCGGAGACCGATGTAGAATCAGAACCAATAGATGCATCATGGTCTTCCACATCCGATCCTTTAACACCAATATAACTCCTAATGTTATCTTGTTCGCTTTCCCTTATACCTTTTAGCACGTCCCAACAAATTTCTCTATCCAAGCTCTCTTCCACCATCCAAACATCAAAGCGCTTACCTTTAACACACACCTCCAATTGTCGCCTTATACATTCGAACAATGGTGTTTCTACGTATATGCATCCCTTGTCAAAGTGTTGTTTCTCTAAGATGTCATCACCAATTTTCACCACCCTTCCTAATCTACCTCCCACCAATTTAAATACTTCCACGTCCCAATAGTTAAGTGGAATCCCACATACATTAACCCACACCCCTCTCCTTAAATTCAAACATCGATCATCCCAAAACGAAACATGTTCAAATACATCATCAAGTAAGCCTTTTGAGCCTAGGAGCAAAGCTTTCCCCTCCTCCTCACTAACCGGGAACAACACCACCTCCGTTAAAGAAAATCTACACACTATTTCAATCAAGTAACCCACTTCCTTCACCCTATTTTCCACCAAATTCAATTCAACACCATCTAGCAACTTAGCAACAATATATACAAGAAGAAGCCCAACGATTACCTTCGTGGTTGGAAGAGATTTGGTCGAATGATTGCCGAGGTTCGAACCTTGGTTTACTCGACTGGGCTGCGTTTCCTTCCCGAGCAGCTGCACCTCCCCTAATGTTTCTCATTCCTTGGTTGTTAGGATTAACCACCATTTCTCCTCGAAGAACAGCTGCAGCAGTACGCTTCCCGTTCCACTGTCCTTGGAGTTTAGGGGCGGGTCTGCTTCCTTCACCCACCGACTGCCCATTTCTTCCATTGGGATCGACTTGGTTAGCAACAACAACAGATGGCTCGTTTCGTCGCCGGTCAACCCTCTCCACCGGTCTTCCTCTTCGTTCATTCCCCCCCGCCCCACCAAATCTTGCAACATTTGCAAGCAACTTGTACAAATCGATCCAACCTTCCTTGAGTTTCCACACCAATCGATCCAAGTTTTGGTCCTTTGCAACCTTGACAATGCGATCCTTTTGCCCTCTTTGTTCAATTTTGTCGAGATGAACACATCTCGAACCCTAGCTCCATAGTCTTCCACAAGCTCCACAATATTCGAAGTCTCCCAATCGGGTGGGAAATTCGCAATGTAGATAGGGATGGAGTTTTGATTTATCCTACGCCACCAGTCGGAATTTCCAGTGTCGTTGTTTCTCCAGTGGGGTCACCGGTTTCTGCCATTGAACCCTCTTTTGATTTTTCTTTTTTCTCTCTCCACCCTTTCTCTCTCTATTTTTTCTCTCTCTAACATTCTATTTTACCTCTCCCGGACGCTTATAGTGTTTTTTTGTTTTTAGTACATGTTTTAATCTAAATAGTTCATTGTTGTAAATAAATACTGATCTATGTTATATATTACTAAAAATTTTACATTTTTATTGTTTCTAGAATTTAAGGGATGATGATGAACCCAAAATTCACTTAAAATTATAAAATTACCTTCGGATTCTACAGTTTTAATTAGGGTTTATGATTTAGGATTCTACGGGTTTAGGATGAGGTGTTAGGTTAGGGTCGTAGCATAAGTTGAAGCTATTGTACCAAGAAAGCTACATTCGCGGCTCAAATGAATTATGCAGATTTGAATTTTGGAATTGTTTAAGTACATAATATTTACGTGTTTGAGAAATGTTTCACATGAAACCAAGTAGTACTCCAACAGTGAAGATAGATTAATTAACACTGATTAATGATCACTCAAATTATAAATTTTTTGCCTATAAATAGCAGAGGCTTATGAACTTGAAATGCACACCTCTACAACACAATTATAGGAAAGAAGAAGTTATGGGTTTTGCACTCAAAACCTCATGCTTTCTAGTGTTTCTTCTTGTTGGCTCAGCCACAGCAGCCTTCTCAGAAAACAAACTTTGCCCTTTCAATTTCTTATTCCATTTCGGAGATGGTGTCTTCGACAATGGGAACTCCATTCGAATCAAACCGTTTGGCCCTAGACTTCCCGCAGCCCGTCTGCCATATGGTAAAACTAATCCTGGCTATCCCACTGGTCGCTGGTCTGATGGCCTTTTGGACATAGACGTTGGAGGTACATTAGTATAGCTTACCTATGATGCGTTTAATGAACATCGATATTACGACATTTACGTTTGAACATGCTGAAAATTAAAAGTTCTATAAGGAAACCTTTGTTGTGACATATTTCATGACACTTAATTTTACACTCTTTTTATTAATTGTTCTTTGACCTAAATGTTATTAGCTTAATTTATAGATATAGTATACTTAGATGATTTACATAATGCAGCCATTGCCATGGGATTTCCGGAGCTTACGCCTTACTTGGGTGGTAATGCTAGCAACAACAATGCAATAATATTCGCCGTGGCTAGAAGCCCCATCCTAGATCGTGTTTTCTTCACTAAAAGAGGCGTTAAACTCGAAGCATTTGCATCTCCACTCAGTACTCAGATGAGTTGGTTCAGACAATATCTTAGTACCATTTGCTCAACAGCAACAGGTTTGTAAGATTTAATTATATCTTTTTTTTATCTTTCTTTCTTTCTAATAATAACTCTCCTATATATGCGAAATTAATTTGGTTTTACTCATCTTTCCCTGCAGAGTGTGCCGATAGGCTTGCCGATTCTCTTTACTTGCTCGGTGACGTTGAGGGAAATGATGTTACAATTCCATTGGTCCAAGGAAAATCCATTGAAGAAGTTAAGGGTTATGTGCCTTATGTGACTGAAGCCCAGATTAATGCCGCAAGGGTAATAAATTTACATATATGATGTATCCCATAGTAGTGATTGGCAGAAAGTAATTTGTCCATCAACTTTTGAACAATAAGAACATATATATGACGGTTGGAAAATGTTGCGGATAAACATTTTGTAACACTTTTTTTATCTATGAAGTATATATGACACCTTTAATCTTAAATTTGAGTATTAATTTTGCTTCAACAATTTATCACATCTGCAACAGGAAGTGATACAAATGGGCGGGGCACGGGTCATAATTCCAGGAAACAATCCGATGGGATGCTATCCATTCATTTTAACCAAGTTCAAGAGCAACAGTCTTGACGAGTATGGATGCGCAAAGGAGGTGAATGAACTTATTCAGTACAAGAATAACCACCTCCAGGCGGCTATTAAGAATCTCAGCAGTGAATTTCCGGATACTATGATATTCTATGCAGACTTCTACACTGGTTTCGAACAGCTTCTGCAAGAAGTTCGTGCCAGTAATGATCGATATCTCTAACTCGTTGTTAATTATTTCTCGTTTTTCCTTCCTTTTTTTTTTTTTTGGTTAGGTAAATTAAGTATAACCCTAAATTGTTTTGGTAACTGCGCACGCAGGCACACACAAGAGGAATATACTGACAACTTGTTGCGGATATAGTGGAATTGGGAACAAGTACAACTACTTAGATGGGGCTTTTTGCGGATCAAAGTGGACAAGAACTTGTTCTGATCCAAGCAGCTACATATTTTGGGATGGTATTCACCTAACACATTTCGCGAACAACCGCCTTTCAGAGATTCTACAAGTGGGAGCCATGGAGACACTGAACTGCACGGTATCTAAATCCACGACCACCTTCAATCCTATTCTTGAAGTTACGGATGGCAAAATCAAGTCCTCACCGAAACTAATAAGAATGTGATCGCCCGCGATGCATCGTCAGAGAAGCCATGATCAATCGATCGATGAGTTAATTTTAAGGGTGTATTATGTTCCTGCATGTTGTTGAACGTTCCATGCTAGCTTGTTGTAAGAATAAATAAATAAATGAATGAATAAGGCTTCCTCAGTTTTAATTTAGATCTTATTGTCCATCTTCAATTATTACTACTACGTACTAGACTAGAAGTGTTTGACTAGGTTATAGAAATATACATTTTAACACAAAATGAAATTTGAGATTATAAATCTAAAATAAATTATAAATCTATAAGAGCATCGAATCTAATAAGATAAGATTCGGAGCTCCATTTCTATTAAAAGCGAACAGAATAAAGGGTACTGAATTGCGGGTGAGGTATAACTAGAGAAACCCTATACCATTTCGATAATATAACATTGGCTGTGATTTGTGAACATAAGAGGCCCAGGGGAATTATTAGATTTGTTTGGAAATATATATATTAACATATTTCACGTGTTTGTCAGTTTCTGACATGTTTTTCACATCGAACTAGCTAATTAATCACCAACTCCGTGCCATTGACAACAAAATGAACAATATCAATATTTTGTAGCTACGCTTATCATTCGGATTAGATTGGGCACACATTTAGTACGTATAAAAAGCTTGGTACCGAACCAACCGGATCCGTTGAGCATATTTCTGTGGGCGCTTTGAAATAAGAATCTGTGGTTGAAAAAATCAGGTGAAATTTTGAATTCTACAATAGCGTACGAAGAGGACAGATAGTCCAATTAATGAATGAGATAGGAGACACACAAAACTTTTACGTAGTGTGTATCGTTGTAAACTATTGTACGTTTTGTTTCAAAAAAGGAGACGGTCGATGAAAAGGTCTCAATTCTGTAGACTAGTCCACGAAAATTGGTGAGATTTATGACATATCTCCCACACAAGAACGACGTATGAATCCGTTGTGCACACTCTAACTGTCATCTCCAAGCACTTGAGCGTCACTTTCAACTTTCAAGGACTCGAAATGACTAATATCATGTGTAATTTTCAATTTTGGGAGGCCATATATATAGTTGGGACTAAGTCTCCAATCACTTTTTAAAACGGCAAATCTACTCTAACCTACTCCTAAGTCCTAATTCTACACTACTCATTTACCACCTTATAACTTTAATTACACCCAAATCAACCTTCGCCTCCACTGAAATTTTAACCTCTGACCTCTCATGTGCTACTTTAACACTTTTACCACTGCACAACCTTATACTCCCACCGTCCAATCACATAACAATAACATACATACATTTTCTTCCTCTGAGAATCAAAGTATATAGCTGTGCCAGTAGGATTTATTAATAGAGACGGTCAAAAAATTCTCAAAGTCACATTTATGTGAACTAGTCCACAAATATCATCCCATGAGGGATCTGAAAACTTGTCGTGGTAAAAGTTTGATTTATGCCGGGGCGAAGGTATGT
>JAQRGC012301833.1:0-11130 GCA_028659135.1 Plantago lanceolata | reverse complement strand
AGCGCGAGCCTTCTAGCTAGTAATTTACCTTGCGATAGGGGAGATAATCGCATCCACGAGACGACGTTCGAGGCGAGCATCGTCGGCCTAGCTCATCGGTTGCGGTAGGGAAACCCGTTTCTGGCCGTTACGGGTATTTTGTTCGAGTTAATTGACTATCTAAACCATTCTCGGTTTAGGTATTCATCAATTAATTATGTGGAACTGATGAAATGTTCTGTTTCGGACTTTCGGTGCAGATAAAATTCGTTCTGCATTCCATTTGTAATGTCTAAAACGACTCTCGTAACATTTGAACGGACCAGCTCCATTCTATTTCGTCCGTCTCTATCCAGATTCCATTCCATTCCAGACAGCTGTGTGAGGCACCGCACATGATGACTTTGTCCAAAATTAGAATGCATGCCCCTTTTTCCTCACACTACACTATCATTTGAATAATCCCAAGCGTCTATGTCATTTTAATTTTGAAAATTTCTCATTCGATTTTAGCCCGGCCATTTAAAAATTGGCCGGGAAGAAGGTTGTAGAGTCGCAAGTTCTGGTTTGTGTCATAAAAGATTGTCATTTGTCAGGGTGTAAATATTAAAGAACTCCGGCGCCACTCATATTTTATAGTAGTATCATCATGCGTGTGAATTCGGGGTGACCCTGCCTATACCTTTTATCCGAGCGTGATCCAACTTTGTTCCTTTCCTTTTTGTCCTAATTTTTTTCGTTTTTCCATGATACTGATGTCTCACTAATTTAATGATGCTCAAAACCAACTAGATTTTGGATGGGTGGGAGAGTGTGTTTAATAGACTTGTGTCAGTCATTTTCTTGTGGTTACCAAGTTATTTGGTCACGTCCATTACTTGCCAGTTGCCCCGTATATGTAGTGTACTGGCGTGAGAATAATATAGTTTAAAATTTCAATTGATTTTTGCCATTACAAGTTACTAAAATTATCTTTAGAGACTTCAAATGACCGTAGGGGAGTGCTGAGTGCTCAATGGTCTCCGGGCATCATGTGAATAGTGAATACCAAACAAGTTAAGTTTGTTACGTACATGAGTCCCTATACCGTGGCCGCTCCCTCCCTATTATACCACATTACCACCAATATGAATCAAAGGCAAATGGGTACGTGATCGTGATCAAATAGCTCGGTACACCCAACTAATCACTTAAGACTTGGAGTAGCAAGTTTTGTACATGCAATTCCCTGGATATTTTATTCTCATAACCTTTTATAAAATCCCGATCTTAACAACATTTGAAACAACCAACAAGTTGTGTGATTTTATTATTACATAGTGGTAAAAAGAGTAGAAAACACTCTATGCTGGTCGCTGTACTACTCAACAATTTAATTCCAATGTGCAAGTTTAACAAGTAGGAATATAAAAGTGATTTCGTAAAACTTTATAATAGATGAAATTGTCATCCGACTAAATTTCGCAATATAGCAATATAAATTGTCATTCAATATGATAAGTTTTTCTATTTGCAGTTTATGAAGTGCTATATAGTTTTGTATTTTATGAAGCACTATATAGTTCTTTTATTCTAACACGATAAGTTAGTGCCTAGTGGATTACACGAGTAAATGGAGTATTTAGGAAGGTTTAAATTTTCCATTTTTGTTTGTTTATTGTTTCACATGAACACTAATCCACATAGATCCAACTCTCTGGTGCGGCGGTTACGTTGATTATGCATGACACGGACCACACGTATTGTCGCCTTGTCGGTATGATATTATCCGTTTTGGTTTGGAGTCGACACGGATTTGCTTTTGAAATAACCCAAAATGCATCATACCATTAGTCATGTGCAATACTGACAATATCGACACGTATTGTCGGTATACGTACCTTTTCAATTGCTCATAACTGATATGGAATGCGAGATATTTCATTCTACCCCTTTTAAATTGCTCGACGTCCTCGTCCAGACTATGATGGCTATGATGGAGGTATCTGTGTCCCGGAACCAACCATCCACCCCCCTTGCAACACGTGTTGTCCATGTTATGCGTAATCGCTCCAACTCAAAGGGTCGGGTTTTAATTGATTGCTGGTCGGACCGTTACGGTCTTGTTTCCTTCTTTTCTATTTTTTGTTTTCTTTTAATTAATGGAATAGACACTGTTAAAAAAAAAATTAATTAATTTTAAAAAAAAATCTGGGCACGAAGGAGGCAAAGGAAATGTCGTCCAACAAAACTAGACAGCTCTTCTAATCAATCATCTTCTTCTCCAACAAAACTCAAACCTGCAAATTCAATTCAAATTCCATTCAATCCAATCCAATATTTTCTGATCAATTCTTCACAATATCACCAACAATTAATGGCGTCTCGTCGCCGTATTCTTCTCAAAGTCATCATTCTCGGCGACAGCGGGTCTGTTCCATTTCTCTCTCTATCACACACTTGCCAAATCATGCTTATTCTTCTTCTCTATATATTTTCATGCCTGATGGATTTATTTATTGCCAATTTGACAGGGTTGGGAAGACATCGTTGATGAATCAGTATCCATTTTCTGTTTGTTAATTTATTTTGTTTTTTCTGTTGCACATTTTTCACTGCCAATCTTATACCCGTTTGAGATAGTTATGATGAATATGATAGTTATGGCGTCAATTTCGGTGCGGAAGTATGCTGTTTGTCCTTGATTTAGACGATGAATTTAGATATGTGAATAGGAAGTTCAGTAACCAGTACAAGGCAACCATTGGAGCTGATTTTTTGACCAAAGAGATTCAGTTTGAGGATAGGGTTTTTACCTTGCAGGTCAGCTTACAACGATGCCGTTACTTTCGAATTTATGCTTCTGTTTCACTTCTGGATAGTGGATGCTTGTTCATGTAGTTGCTATTTTTATGTTGATCATAATTCATAAATAGAATGTGAATCTTATGGTTTCTGATGTGATTGTAGCTGTGAAACACTTGAGCAGGCGATTCTAGTTGAATTGGTATCCTGTTTATAGCATCAGAAAGTAAAATATCATGTGTCATTGAGACATTTAGAGTAGAGTAAAATACACTGAGGAAAAATATCCTGTGTCATTAAGTATAAATCGTAGCTCATTTATCCACAGTTAGGGATACTTGGACTAATACAGATCAATCTGCTGAAGGGCGATCATATGATATCCATGATTTGGTAGTACTTCTTGAGTGGGATTTGAATCTGGTATGTTTTTAGAGACATCATGTAGTTTTACCCACTGGCTTGGAGTCATCAAGCATTGTAATGCGATGAACCTTTGGATTTCCTTAAATGCATATTGAATCTTGGATTTTGTGTGAGCTCTACATTTGGTAGTGGACAACTCTGTTAGCGTTTTAGGCAAACGTAGAAGTGTTTCCCTGCCATTAGCTTATGGAGTATGCCATACCTGTGGATTATTTATTTACTCTAATGAGAGAATTCCTTACCTCCAGAGGCTTAAAAAATGTTTTATCATTTTGATCATGCATAATGCCCACACACACACACGAAATCGAGGATATTTTGATCCGA
The DNA here is from genome assembly GCA_028659135.1 of Plantago lanceolata. Lineage (NCBI taxonomy): Eukaryota > Viridiplantae > Streptophyta > Magnoliopsida > Lamiales > Plantaginaceae > Plantago > Plantago lanceolata. The sequence goes on along the minus strand of JAQRGC012301833.1, from coordinate 7,614 downwards.
TAACCAGATTTTTTTTTCCAACCAATCTGCAAGACCCATTCAAGCATATTGACATGTGTGCTTAGCTCAAGAGATATGATATTGAGTAGAGTTGGTTCAGGAAGTTTTGTTACTATTAGGTTTGAGTTATCGGTTATCCTATTGTGGCTGAACTGAACCATCTCTTATTTTCAGATATGGGATACAGCTGGACAAGAGAGGTTTCAAAGCCTTGGTGTGGCTTTCTACCGTGGTGCAGATTGTTGTGTACTTGTTTATGATGTGAACGTCATGAAGTCATTTGAAAACCTCAATAACTGGCGGGAGGAGTTCCTCAATCAGGTTAACTAGTTTTATTCGCTACCATGAGTGTTAATGTCCTAAACTTTGAATTTTCTGCCTTACTGTTCTGGGTGTTACATACAGGCCAGCCCTCCTGATCCTGAAAACTTCCCATTTGTGGTCCTGGGCAATAAGATTGATGTCGATGGCGGCAATAGCAGAGTGGTACATTCTGCTCACTGAGCTCCTCTTCTTTAATGGTCAAATGCTTCTTTAAATTTATTAGGATTATAAAATGACAAGTTTTCATTTTCTATGATATTGCATTAAGAAGATTCTCTCCAAACAACCATAAGATTTCGCTATGTGGTTCAGTGTTTTTCACTGATCTGCGGTTGTTTTGGACCTTGGAGAAGCTATTATAGTCTTGACGTCCATTGGATAGTGATTTCCTTAAAGCTGCATTTTCCTTACGTTTCATACTTTCAGGTGTCTGAGAAGAAAGCAAAGGCCTGGTGTGCATCCAAGGGAAATATTCCTTACTTCGAAACTTCTGCAAAAGAAGGATTCAATGTGGAGGCTGCTTTTGAATGCATTGCGAAGAATGCCCTAAAGAATGAGCCTCAGGAAGAACCGTGAGTAATTCAACCTTTTGATAACATTATGTTCTGTTCCTTATCTACTGATGTCTATTCACAACGTATTCCGCCTGTCACAAAATTGCGGTTTCGTTCGTCTAGTATAAGATACTAATTCGTATTAGCAGCGCAAATAGGTCATACAAGTCCTCTGTTGAAGATGTTCATTTATTTGTATCGAGACAGATGGCCTTCAGTTCTTAAACTTTTACTTCTCCTCTTGAATTAAATGAAATGAGGATTAGAATTCAATATGCATGGTTTTGCATGTTATACTTGATGATTCATTATTGTACATTTGTACTGACCCATTCTATTTCCTTCTTCCTAGATATCTTCCTGACACCATTGATGTGGCGGGCAGGCAGCAACAACGAGCATCCGGCTGCGAATGCTAATGCATTTCAGTATCAGGAGAGAACCTTGTCTTGTACTATAATCTTGGATCAGAAGGCCCCATCCTCTGTTGTTCTCATAGCCATACTATACATATTTTTTTTTGTGCTTTAGGCCTCAGACTTTCAATTGAATGTCTATGCTTTGCAGCAAATATACAATCTGTTTTTCTTTTACAAGATGTGACGCTGCTCCGTATTTTCCCAGTGAAATGCAACTAAACAGTAGATGCATGTCTCGTTTTGTTACTTTACAGCAAATTACACATGAATGTGCCTGACTGCCTGTAATCTGGGAAATTTCAAGAAACTATAGATTTCGCGAAGTTATCCATTTCTGAAACACATCATTTCCTGGGGATTGCATTAAAACCCACTGAAAAATAAAAGTAAAAAGAAGAAAAGCGCTATTATCTCGAATACAAAATTGATTTCCTATTTATAATTCTGTACTACAAAGAGACTATATGATTATGACCTGTGATATAATATTGCACAACCGGAAATATCAAGTTACAGTATCAACTATAGAATCAGTCCTATCAAAGACCAAGGGGTCAAAATTTAAGGGTAACCGGTCCGAAGCGAACCAGATCCTTTCCTCCTCCGTCGTCTTCTCTGTCTAATCTTCCAAAAACTCCAGAGGAGAACAACACCTGCATATAACACACAGAGATAAACAAGAATCAGATATGAAGCAAATCCTACTAGTTTGCAACGCACAATAGTGGCTAATCTAAACACAAGGAACACGGCGATTTACCAGAAACAGCAACAACAGCAGGTATAAGCCAATGACTAGCAACTAACTCTGGCAAGTCCGGCTGCATCAGCTATAGAGAATAGAAGAAGAAAACCCACATTAGCATTCCAAAAGTCGGTCACCAAGATAAATGAAGTAAATGGTTCTTACATCATCTTTGAAGAGGAAGGCCAGGTATTTGTTTCCTAAAGAATTATCGTCACTCTTCTGAATTGATCTGGATATTTTAAGCTGAACCTCCTCAGTAGAGTTTACACCTCTAGCCGAATCAAACCCTGAATATCCAGGCAATCTGTGATTTCTTCCTTTGACACGCAAATCATAGCCCTTTGTTCCCCACACTTCAAACCTGGAGTCACTCCGGCAAATCAACTCCCCGCCTTTCACGGAAGAATACGCTGAGAAATTCACATCCGTTCTCCGTGATGGAAGTTGATTGTCCTTCACATGCAATGTTTTATCTTGTCTGTTTGAATCTGAGAAAAGTATCGGGTCTTTGACATCCTTGCTAGTGAAATCTAATATTTTCTTCAGGAGCCAATAACAGTTTGTAACCATATGGCTGCTATCCAAACAGTTGGAGTCTCCATAAACTGCAATTCGCCCAATACCAACCTCCAAAAATCCAAGAATAGGCGTATCTGCCTGCAGTTATTTGAAGCCAATCAACAAGATTAGCGAAGCACAGCAGATAACAGATTAGATCTGAACCCATTTTGGTATTAATAATTAATGATACATCGAGAGAATGGGGGTGTATGCAATTTTGAAGGTGGAGGCTCTGTGTTTCAACGGAAATTGAGGGGAAGTAAAACGAAATGAGGGCAAACACAGTTTCTCTACATTTGATGCAAGGAAGAAAAAGAATGTGGAAAGGAATTTGATTTTACTTAAAATATTTTCCTGAGGAATTTAATTTTCCTTCATTTATTTTTCATTCCCTTGAAACATACAGAGCCAAAATTCCATGTTCGAACTGAGGCTAGTAAAACTAAATATAATACACTTTTCAGACAAGACAGTTTGCTTAAAAGTATATCTCCCCCAAACCCCAAAGTGGCAAATTTAGAGGATACTAAAGCACATAAACTCACCTTGCTCATACCAGATAATAGGACATTCTGAGTGGCCCCACTTTCGGAGCTATCCAGAAAAGGGAAGCTGTGCAAGTAACCACCTGCCGGGAACTTCACTATATCAGTCCCCGATGCATACCGACTCTGCTCTCCATTAATAATAAAATCACCATTGAGAATCTTATCCCCAAAAGCAATCCCAAAGGGTGCCAAAAGATCATTCAGGGCAGGCACGTTTGAGCCTCCAGTTATGGGAGTCCACCAACTTCTCGTATTATCATCAAAAAACTTCATTCTCAACATAGACTCCACATTGTACCACTCAGCAAAAACTGCAATACCAAGTCCTCTGTTAACAATGTCATCCTTAAGCTTTTTTATTTCTTCCGGAAAATATTCTTCTTCAAGATCCACCAGTAAAAGCGTCCCGTATTGATTAGCATCAAAACAAGTAAAAGGAGAACCAAGAGTTTCCACGTAATATCCTGCATCCCTTAACATGTTATACATGATATGGAAATTTGTATGCAGGTGATCTCCATGCCAATCGAGGATGTCATTCCTTACATCCAATGAGTCTCTCGGAAGATAACCAGGCGGGTATTTAAGATTATGAAATTGATCCCATAAGATTCTCTCTGATCTTGGAGGGGTAGGGATGACATTCACTTTTAGGTGAAGGACACAGGTACTTCTTCGTCGATGCTTCTCGCCTTGACCAGGTGGGCTATAAACATTCACAGTGACGTTACCTTCTATTACACCAGAAAATCGTTCTCCTTCATCCTTGATTTGCATGTGCAATGCCAGAAAACCAGTCCATGGCCAAATGACATTTGAATACTTAAAGTGAATGCTAAGAAGGTTGCCTTCCTCATTGGTAGGATTCCATGACGGAGGGCTTTCAACATACCCAATTACACCCATTCCATTCAAAATGGTAGTATTGAATATCACGGGCATGGCACCTGCATATAATGGTTGACGGCAAAATGGCCAAGCGTAAGGGCAATCTGAGTAATCAAGGACACTAGGGAATATGCTTGCCCTTGGTTCATAACTCTTCAATATTTCGTAGGATTCCAGTCTGATGTAAAAATTCAATGTTAGAATAAGAAGTATGGTAACCGTCTAATATTAAAAGAAACTCCAGAACACTCACAAATCGACCCTGCCTGCTCCTTGCTCATACATATTAGGACCAGAAAGCTTTGCAGCACCTTCAACTAATGCTTGTTTCATACTGGCTGGATTCAGAATTTCTTTTCTCCTGTCTTCTGGAATGACACTAACGAGTAAGCAAACTATACCGGCAACCACAGGACTAGCCACACTGGTGCCTGACAGGCTCCTACAGCCTGTACTAATCTTGGATCCGAAAATCTCCCGGCCATAAGCAACAACGTCCGGCTTCACACGACCATACCTGTTCGAGAAATTATGGTTAGTGATACATTGATTGGGATCTACTTAGAAAATAGGCAGACAAATGTTTTCATTCAGGATCATCCTGCCTTCCTGTTTCATGCTTGTTTCTTACTAGATCTTGGGGTACTTTTCAGAATCAGAAGAATATGAAAATTAGGTTATTTGGAGATATAAGGTCGGTATAGGTCTATTTGTAATAGTGTAGGAGTAGAATAGTTAATTTGCCGTTTCAAAAAAGAAACAAAACAGTATAATACTTTCCTAATTAAACACAGAAAAAGGAACCGCTTTGTATCACGTCACTTTAACAACCATTCTCCAATTACAAAGGGTTGAGTAGATGAAATCAGTAAGTTGCAATACTCTACCCGTGTGGAATCTCCCAAGTACTCATTCCACGCGAAGAAAATGATGCTATATGATCGTTGTAATCAATGCCACCAACACCAATAACATCGCTTTGATCTGCAGGGTTATTCAAAGTTCCATAAAGTGGTCCATCATTTCCAATCGCTGATACCATGATAATATTATTAGCTGTAATTTCCCAGACCTAGTAAAACAAAAAAAAAGTCAGTAGGACATAAACGTAAGAGTTCGTTACACATGATTATTGTGAAGCAGAAAAGGGAGAGCCACTTCTTCTTTTACTATCATATGCATTAACAAAACAGACTGGCAACTGTAGCACAAGCGTACTTGCATGGAGACAATGGGAATTCTAGGTAATGTGAGTAGAGCCTCATAGCTTCAATCAATTGAACTTAAGTATCTGGTCACATCCACAAAATGCTAAAGATCCTTATTGCAAAGAGGTGTCACATGTGCAGGAGTACGTCAAGAGCAAAGGAAGATATATTTAAGCTATCGTGTTTTCTATGTATGACACTCCGAAAGACCGAAACATTGTTTCACTAAGTCTTAGACTCGTGTCAGATCTTTACTCCCTCTATACTTTTGTGTGTGTGTGTTTAGATTCAGCAGTTCCTTCACTCTTCCACACAGATAAATGATTCACATGTAACAATTCACCAAGAAAGAAAGACAAAGTTCAATGCCTGAGATATATTTTGATCAAAGGGTCATATAACTAACCAAAATGCCCATGCTGAACTACAAAGATGCATATGGGAAAAGTGTTATGGAGACACCGCTGGGGCATATAAATAATGGGGTGGGGTGGGTGTGGGGGTGTGGGGAAGAAACCATGCACGCTTGTTGCTGAAAACTAATGTGGTAGCAAAGTTCAAATATTCAGGAGTTGTTGACAAACAAATTTGAGTATTGAGAGAGACTCTATTACCTTCTCAACAAATGGGAGATCCAGATAATCAGGTCCCCCGATGCTCAAATTTAGCACGTCCATCTTAGTAGCAATTGCATAGTTGAACGCATCAAGGAACCATGATGTGTATGAAACCTGCAATGAGCTGAATAGAAGTTCCTCATAAACTTCTTACATATGTTGCGAGTAATACCAGGCGATGAAAGTTGTATCCAAAAACTGTTGACAAATTTACTCGTGTGGAATATACAAAGTTCCAACACCACAAAAGTGTAGAGTACGCATTACCTGTGCATCAGTGAACACCCTATAGGCATATATCTCAGTATCTGGAGCAAAACCAAGACACTCTGCATCTTGACCAGCAACAACACCAGCCACGAATGTCCCGTGTCCAAGATTGTCATTAAGGGTATCCTCGTGGGTCCAATTGGTTCGTTCCTAGCATTTAACACACCGTCAGCAACAATTAAAAATGGAGACACACCAAAACAACGGAAGGCACAACAGAGCAATCACGAACAATTGGAATGCTCATACACAGAATTTCCCATCAGCAAGCAGGTAGTACCTTGATATTACGAAAATGAGGGTGATCAGCACGAATCCCAGTATCAAAAATAGCCATTTTCACTTTTGCACCAGTATATCCTTTTGACCAGAGTGAATCTGCTCCAAATAAGGACGTGACTTGAGATTTCTGCAACAAGATAGTATAACAATTATGAACGAAAAGCCCACGAAGGGATTCAAAGTGACAGAAAACCATCTCAAGCATCAACCCTCATCAGCATAAGCTAATAGTACTCCCAGAGCAAAGGCCAATTAGTCACTCACAATTACACTTCACACAATTAACCAAAACTACTAAAAAAGCATCCAAATTCCACATACAAATTCCAAGAGGGATGACATCATGACATCACATATGAATTGAAAAAAGCCTAGTCTTGAGTAACAAGAAGATTCTGACATATGAAAAAATTAGTGGGATACGAGTAGAAATCGAAAAGATGTAAGTTTAACAGTGGATCAGACCTGCATCAAGAGATTCCTGCTCCTCCAGATACCACTAGAGTTAGCCCCATCCTCCGAAAACGACATGGATGTGAAAATCTTGCCAGGTCTCTTCTTCCCACAACCAAATTCTCCATCATCTTTCTCCTCAAGCACCACTCTTCGATAGCTAAAATCCAAGGAAACATCTTTGACCAGCTCAAGTCTCCCAATCTCAGCAATCAAAAGCTCCCTGGCAGCTTCGTCGATGGCCACAAGGGCAAAGTCCGTGGGGAAATCCATGGCAGGGTTGTTCCTGTGGACCCATTTCCAACCAGGGGAGTTCACGTGGCGGTGGAGGTAGTCTTTGTGGTCCTGGGCGGTGTTGTAGTGGTGGAAACGGATGATGTGGTGGTTGGTGGGAGGTGGTGAGATTTGGGGATTGGGGTTGAGGAGACGACGGTAGATGAGGAGGGAGAAGAAGACTAGTGTGATGGAAGAAACAGTGGAGGTGGAAGAGAGCCGCATCAGGAGAATTGATGATGATGATGATGGTGGTGGTGAATTGAATTGATGGTCAATTGTTGTTGTTGTTGTTGTTGTTCATTTTTCTTGTTCCATTTGCAGAAAGGATCGTTGATTCATGTCTGCAAATTCTTTTGTTGGTTGAATAATGAATTTTGAGTTTTTTACTTTTTCCTTCTTTTTTGGGAGATGTGTTTGTCTCTTTTCAATTTTCGAGCAGCCTCCTTCGATTAGGTTAATTTTTTCT
>JAQRGC012301758.1:0-18806 GCA_028659135.1 Plantago lanceolata | reverse complement strand
AAACTCTTCTCCTCTCTACTTCCTTCCTACTATATTACTTCTCCATAAAATTTACTTGTAGTATTTACAATATTGAGCTAATGGATGTTGTTTCACAACAGTTTCTCATTTAACCAACATTGTTATCATAAACAAACAAGAATGGCATTTTAATCATCTAAGTAGTCAGTAGATTAACTAGTACTAAGCAAAAGTGCTTAGTGAGTTGTAAAAAGCAGCCTCAGCCATAGTGATTAGTGAGTTACATAATTGATGGCTGGCAAATTGGCAAGCAGCCAAGCAATACAAAACATTAAGCTGCTTCCTCAAAAAGTAATCTACAGTGATGGCTGCTGCTGGAAATGGGGAAGCAACTAACAACACTTTCAAGTTTTAACAAAAGATTTACATCTGATCAGTGGTGCACACACAATGCCTTCTCTACCAGACTCTGCCTCTCCCACGCCCGTAGGTCCTGTACGATGGTAAACGGGGTCAGCATGTCCCGTTTGTAGTTGAAAGGTATAGAACACTAGTTTATTCCATTTATGTGAATCAGAGACGAAAATCTAGATGTTACATTTACCTTCTTGCCGATAACCTTGGTTGATCATTCAAACTGGTTGCAGCTAGTTTACGTGCCAACTCGTGACTTGAATCCCTTGTGGTGTTGTTAGAACTTCTTGCAGTTTCAGCCACTGGCCATGTCATTGGTAGTGTCAAGTTCCTGCAATACACGACAGTTAAGCATGTTTATGATAATAGGTAGTAGTCAAGAACGTCCATACTCCAGAGAAAGAGGCGTTCTTACCCTTCAATCCGTTTGTGCAAGCAACGCCTCATAAGATTCCAAGTGTAGCTTCCAAGCAGAACATCAAGTGCCTCTGCCAGTTTTGGTATCTCAGTTCTTGGCAAAATATCCCAAACTTTGATAACTTGAATATCTGTCATGTTTTCCCTGGAAATTTCGATTGTCCACATCAATTTTAGAGGTTGTTTGACATTATAACTCTCCAATAACTGTGAACAGGCACCATCCAAGTTCGCGAGGCATTCATCTTTGACCTGCTGTCGCCAGCCGTTTGAGAGATTAACCAATAGTGATTTCACAGTTTCAAGGATTCCCGAGTCATGAAGCTTGATCATAGATTCATGGAATTTAGCAGAGAAATGGACCTGCAACAAGATTCGTCAGAAATAGATTGATGACATTATGTGATAATGGCACGCCAAGTGCGACAAAATTCAACATACCTTCCACTTTGAGTTACTGAACAGGACGGAGTCTGTAGAAAACAATGAAGTCAGGTCGCCTAACTCAACTAAAGCATTGGTAATTGATCGAGCTAAACTCTCATCCTCATTAGCATTGTGAAAACAGTTCCGACTTTTAGCATCCAGAACTAACTTTCTCCATACAGAACCACTGTTGGTCAATGTCGCAGCATTGCCTAATACCCATAGACAGTGCCTGAACAAAATTTCCACGGTGTTGGTCTTTGAAAAATTCACAGGCAAAGGTGGGAAACTACACTGCTCATATTGCGAAATAATGAAAATGAGTCTTATTTATGCAGTATAGACAATACCTTGCTCGAGTGAGAGCTACGTTGACCCTTTGGCAATTGGATAGGAAACCAACTGATCCTTTCCCGTTGCACCGAACTGTGGAGATTATTATAACGTCTTCTTCCCCACCTTGAAATCCGTCAACAGAACGCACATTTACTGAAAACTTTTCGTTTGCATCAGTGGAGTAAGTGGTTCCAAGCCTTTTCTGAATCGCACAAACTTGAGCCTTGTATGGTGATATGCAGCCAACCCGGACCTTTTGCTTTGAGAGAGTAGATTCTACAACACATTCAACAAATCATCAAGAAATGAGAGTTGGCACAGTTTTTAGATGGATGTGAACATGAAATGTTAATAGCAAGAATACCTTGATGAAGTTTCGAGATAATCTGAGCGACCACAGAAACTTCCACCATGTTTCTCAGGCTAAACCTATCATCAAACTCCTCTTTTCCATTGTTTATATCAATGAAAGAAAAGGAGCCAAAGATCTCCCCTTTGAGGAAGCGTCGTGTGTAAGATCTTTCCAGGACATTTTGGCCATTCTTAATTTCCCCATTATAAAAAACTGTATTTGGGAATAAGCTTATTGTAGGATGCATTCTATACTGAACATCCAGAAGGTGCTTTTCATGTCCTAAAATCACAAGCCTTTCAAATAAACTCCTTCCAAACTCGGCTTTCTCGCACATCTGTCATTATGAAACAACTTGTTAATGAATGAACATCTCATCACCTTCACATAATAATCAGCAAAGTATATAATTAATTTCATAACCTGGCTTTGAACCATTGCTGGAAGTTGCTTCTCGTCCCCAACAAGTACAGCATGACGAAGACCAGGAAGTTGCAACGGAATAGAGGATTCACATTCTTTCAGCTGTGCGGCTTCATCAATTATCACCAGTTCAATTGCTGTCATTCCTTCAGTGAGCAACTTAGCAGAGCTTGAAGCTGTACAAAACAGTAAGCACGCATTTTGCAGACAGAATATACCAACATGATACTCATCATAAAAATTTGGGACCGAGAATGTTGCACGCAGCAATCTCAGGATTTCCAGGAACTGTAATCTCATCATGCCTAAATTAGTTCCAAGCCCTCTATTTCCGGCATCTCCAGTTACTTCTAGAGCTTCCCTTAGACCTTCAGAGGAGACATCAGACTTACTCAGTAAAGATAGAAGAACCTTAAGCATATCATGAACTTTAATCATGTGCTTCACTACTTCAAATGGAAGACAATTGGTAGGCATATGTGTGCACAATCCTGTTATGCAAATCATGAGCTGTTGCCCAATGTTTTTGAATGTCTTCATAAGGTATTCCTTAAATGTCAAAGGAACGCTTGTCCTCTCAGTCGCTCTACTCTTGGTTTGGTTCTTTCCATCAGATGGCTTCTTGTCCTTCGAGTTTTTCTTCTTTGTTTCATTGAGATCTCGGATTATTAACTGCTTCCAAAACTTCCTTTCAAGAGTTTCTGTTTGGATCTTGTTCTTGGGAATCTCATTCTCCTTCTCATTTTCCTCTTCCAACTTATCAGGATCATCAACATCTTCGTCAGAGTCATCCTCATTTACCTCTTCCTCTCTTCTCAAGTACTGACGATACTGGCCTTGAGGATCTTCAAGTAGGCATATCATTGATTCTAAGATACCATTCCAACCAGTCTTGGGGGCAAAACAGTGGCAGAGTACACAAACACGATGTTTAAGAAACACATCAGACAAGTCTTCATGGTCATCAATCTTCATTCGTTCCCCATTACCAAACAACAATACGTCTCCTAACCCGTAATTCTCATACATTAATGTACCACCTAGCAAACTCATCAAGCGCTTAGCAACTCCTACCACAGCAACATTCGTTGGAGCACAAGTTAAGGTTCTGCGCTTTATTCCAAATAGGGCAAACACTAATGCAGCAATTGTTTTTGTCTTTCCAGTCCCAGGGGGACCCCATATAAGATTAATGCTGTTTTGATGACGACATTCTGTTGTGGCAATGGTACTTAAAACAGCAGCATTTTGGGAGTTGTCAAGTCTAAGGGGTGTGATAACTTTCCTCGATTTTGACACGTTAATCCACTCGGTTTCATTGGAGAAGCAAAAAGTGCAGTTTTCATCCACCTGCAGCAGACCAGGGAAAAAAAAACAGAAAAAAGAAAGAAAGAAAAGCATTATAAGTTTTCATCATATTGCAACATATTCCAAATGAGCAAACATAAATGACATTCAAGAAAAAAAAGGGAAAGGCATCACTAAATCTTTACATGTGGGTTAGTCTTCAGTGCAGAGTCTATAATCTTCATATTTCCCCCCTTCATGTCTGGATGCAGGGCTTTCCATATCCGTAAATTTGTTGTCAAATTTGTAAGATACACAACAAAAATCCTATCCCATTCATTCAATGGATCAAACGCGATAGCTTTGGATGAACGGACCGGGATCTTTTGTTCATTAGTGGCTTGAACTAAAGCAATATGATACGGTCTATTAGGCCTATCCAGATCATCAACGCGTCTTGGTTTCACCTCAGTTAACGCAACCAAATCCCCAAACTCAGGCTTATACGCACCCGGCTTCAAAAACAACTTGTACCTCAAGTCCGTGGGATCATTTACAACCTTTTTCACTTTATACACTTCACATACAGGCGCCTGGGACACAGTAGCAATGCTCGACTGCAAGTCTGCACGAGTCTCTTCAAGCAGAGGGTATATGAACGACTGAAAGTAGTCCTCTCGCGATGAAAATGTTTCCGGGACTCTCTTGACCTATATCAGGATACATACAACACAATGTAGCATAAATGCCCAATTCATAAACTCTAACACCACATGTTTCAATGAGTACCAACTACATACCAGCAACAAATATGAAGAAAACACGACGAAAATGAAGCAGTAGCAAGAATCAGGAAATAGTACTGTATACTATACTATACTACTATACTACTATATACCTTGTCTTTGAAAAAGTCTCTGTTCATGACATTAGGCAAGGACCAAGAGAAAACCAAATCAGTGAGCCCTAGCTTTTCTTCTTTCTTCTTTACCACAGCAGCAGCCATGTTTTCTTCTACCTTTTCCTCACTGTGAACTCAAAATCATTACAACAATATCATACTTTCGCTATTTTTTTCAATAAAATTATGCTAGTGATAGAAATAAGGCCTTTTCATGTTTTGTTTTTGCAGGATCGGCAACAATAACATCAGCAAACCAAGAAGTACAACAATACATACAAAAAAACCAAGAAACCAAAACAACATTGTAGACAAGATGACAAAGTGAGAATCTACAGTGAAACTTCAACATGTACAACAACTCGGGCCGAATGAAAGAAAAAGGGCAGTAAACGAACCTTGATCTTCTCAGTTCTGATCAGTTACCACAAAAATGAGGAGTGTAGAAAAGATGGAGTAGAGAAAATTTAGGGAATTTGAAAACAAGGGTTGAAAATAGGAAGCAGTTTTAATTATCTTGGATGGATTTTGGAAAGTGTTATAATTGGAGCCCAATTTGTTTGGCCCATTACCAATTATTTTGGCCCAAGCCCAAACTCAATACTCTAACCTAGCCCATGCCATATATGTTGCAGCCATTTTATTTCCTTTCTAAGTTTCAGCATCAGCCGGCAGATTAAGATCGGTACTACTACTCCATACCGGCCAAAAACGGAGCAGCCAAGAAGGAAGAACAGAACCTTGAGGCTTTGTGTGCTTCATCCTTCTTTCTCCCCTTCTCTTTGTGTCCCTTTGTGGGTATTGGCTTGGGTTTGGTTGGTAGACACTTTGTGGTCTCGTTGGTGTACGATTTGGAGAGGTGACCGGGTTAAAGGGATAGCTGAGCCGAATGGAGATGAATTACATACCTTACAGAAAGTGTTGCGCTGATACTGGTAGGGTGGACATGAAACGACGACGACCAATAGCAGTAGTTGTTCACTCATTAAAACACATGAAACGAGGACGAAAAATCGACTTCTATGAGTCGATCAGGCGTTTTAGTAAGACGGGTTCGAGCTTAAATCGAATGACTAGTTAACAAACATGGTGAGTTGGTGATCATATAAAGATTCTTTACTACTACTTTATGGAACTATAGTCTTAAATTGGTCAAATGAGCATTTTGGTTTTGGCCATTGATTTAGTTACCATGTTAATTGTATGTGTATTTGGGTATATATTCCAAGTTAGATAGTAAGTACTAGTAAGATATACGGATTCTAGGGTTCGGTTAATGGAAAATTGAATCAATGATTCACTAAATTTTGGTTCATGCATTTTTGATGTCTCAGTACATTTGGTCTACTATTAACAAGTTTTAGTAAATGTATTTCCATAAATAAATAAAAAAAAACAAGTTTTAAATGTACCGGGACTTTATACAGATTGAAACACTGGGTCCCACTGTATCTTGATCGAACTGATTCATGGATGTCTCAGGATCCTGATGCGTAAGAGCTCATGTAACGAATACGATTCTTGTCAGTTGATTTGCAATGTGCATGTAACAATTTTAAGATGTTTCACATATTGTCTGAAAGATTTATCCATGTCTCATTTTTCTTTGATTGGCTTTATAATTTGGAAATTGCATTATTATTATGGATCGAAGTGAAAGTTACATGATGAAATGTCTAACCGCAAAAACAAGAACAATGCTACAAAGATGCAAAATTTCTGCAATGGGAAGTGAATACATTCTTTTCAAGTGACATGGAGAGATTCTAAGTTCACAAGAATAAATCCGGTCGAAGAAACGACGGTCGACTGATCTACACGAAAACAACAGAGAGGTTGCAAGTTTGCAACCATGTACATGATTGAAGCTAGGAAAAAACATGGTGCATTCAGGTTGATGCAGCAGATGCAGCTGTTGGTGCAGTTACGGGACCTCTTGATCCGATTCTACTTCTGGCACGTGCATTGCCGATTCTATCGTTGTTTTTTATGACTGACCTTGAAGAAGATGATGAAGAGTTCCAACGATCAGTAGACTCAGACGAATTAGGCTCCCAGCAAGAAGATGCTGATGATCCTAATAGTTGTTGACTGCTGACAAAGCTATTGCTACCTGCAGATGATTCTTGCTCTTCCAGCTCTGCCCCTCCGATCGAACCCCTCTTTAGCGTCACGTACTTGTGAAAGCTCGGTTCCATCAGATCATCATGAGCTACAACCACCTCAGATTCCATATAAGAGGGTAAAGCTGAGTTGTCTTTGCTCTTCTTCATCATGAGATTTTTTCGTAGTTCCTCAGAGAAAGTAGTGGACAGGTTGGATCCAGTGCTGGAGTTGAGATCAGCAACTGCATCGAGGATGGAGCAGGCTTTCGTGACACACGGTGGGAGAGAAAAGGCAGGAGGAGTGGTGGTGCTGGGGATAGTGTTCTTTTGGTGGAAGTTCTGGATGTCTTCAAGAAGAAGAGTGGTGTAGTTCGTGTTCGGATTTGATAGTGTCTCGGGGTTGATATCCAAGTCACGAGAGAGACGAGAGGATCTAGTTCTCGTAATCGTATGGGGTTTCAGGCTTTCAGGTCCAGAAGATATCACATTGATCACCTTAGTCTCTTCTACACTTGCCTGCTGCTCCTTTTTCTTGATATTCGCATTTACCGTGCTGCTGTCCGTTCTGGCGGTGTTCTGTTTCTTCTCAGCAACATGAACCGTTCGGTTCTCTGGATTCGGCTTCTGATGAGTAGGAGCCTGCGAAATAAACGCTCACTCATTAGAAAACCTTATTTCTGTGACATTCTAACCAGAAACTGGAAACTATGAATGCTCATAAGGCCAAGCCACACATAAATGCACATGTTGTGCCCACTCTCATCTAAGTGCAAATGTACAATCATCCATTTATGGTGTTGTAGTTACATGGTTTGTTGAGGTAACTAACAATGAAGAGGCTGAAAATGGACTCTTTATGATGTTCATATAGGACAGTTCTAATCTCAATGTACCATTCTACAGGCAAAACCAGGCATCTCGGTATAGAACAACAGATAGAAGACAAACTCTTGAAACTCCATATGATGAGTACTAATGAAACAACATGAATTCTAGCAACTGCACTTTCCAAGTGTAACAGATGCAAGTTAAGACAAATTTTTAGGCCTAATGAAACATACACAAAATCCACATG
The DNA here is from genome assembly GCA_028659135.1 of Plantago lanceolata. Classification (NCBI taxonomy): domain Eukaryota; kingdom Viridiplantae; phylum Streptophyta; class Magnoliopsida; order Lamiales; family Plantaginaceae; genus Plantago; species Plantago lanceolata. The sequence continues at coordinate 11,109 of JAQRGC012301758.1, read as the reverse complement.
GTCACAGCTCACAAATCACAATATACATAAACAAGAAATCCAACAAAACTGTACTAATTAAACCAAGAAGCAATATGAACATAAGAACAGTAGAGCACAACTGACCTGTGAGATAACATTGGTGTCAATCTCACCCAAAGGATTTCTCCTATACGGCGAATGCTCCGCCTTCCTCGAATTGCTTCGACTAAGAGACACGGGATTCTGACTCTCATTCGCCCTCGTTCGTGCAGGCGACCTCGCCCTAGGCGAAGCGCCAGTCCTAGCTCCACCATCACCCCCACCCACATTCCTCTTCACTTGGATCCTTTTCACACCCTCACCATTAGTACTCTTATCCATAGCCAAAGACGAAACTGTCGCAGGCACCGAAACCATCTTACCGGGCTTGGAACCGGCAGCATTCGAGCTAGGGTTTGAGTTCAAATTAGCCCCATTAGGCCCAGGTGACTCAGATCTTCTTATAGGAGATCTACTCACCCTCCTCCCACCACTACCACCACCACCTCGTTCCCGACTCCCGGACCGCTGGTCCCTCTCCCTACTCGGAGTCCTCCTCCTCCCCGGAGACTGCCGGTTCCGCCTCCGATTCTCCCTCTCCTCACCAGCAGCATCCACAACATTTTTCCCCTCACTCTTACCACTACTCCCCTCATTATCGAAATCGTAACTCCTCTTCGACCCAGCGTACTTCCTCCCACCGCTTTCCGCCCCCTTTCCGGTCGATGAGCTACGGCTGAGCCGCCCACATTGGATCAAAATTGCATCCAGCTCCTCCTTAGTGCAACTTGAAGTCCTTATCCCTGCACTCACTCCCACTACACCACTTCCATTAACAACATTCTCAGAGACATTACCATTAGTACCATTAGTACCATTACCAGAATGAATGAAGTCCGCCGCGATTTTCTTGATTTCGGGCATGCCCTTTTCGTCCTGCCTGTCGATTTCATGGCTTTTCCGGTGCTTGATTACAAAGATCTCTTTCTTGACATGGGTTGGTTCTTGCTCAGGGTTCTTTTTCTCGATCTGGGTCGTTTCGGGTTTCGGTTTTTCAACTGGGGTAGGAATAAGAGTAGTAGGAGTAGGAGAAGAAGCAGCACAAGCGTTCTTCTTGCTTAAACATGAACCCATTTTTTCTGTGTTGAGTAAGTAACAAACAAAGAAAGGACTACTAGGAAATGTTCATGGAAGTGAAGGAAGACACAGAGAGATGAAAGAGGAACAGAGTTCAAGAATTGAAATGGGAAAATAAAAATGAGTAACTTTTTGATGGGGGCAGAAACCAAATTCAAATTCTTGACAGAGGGAAGGCTAATGGATGTAGCCGTTAAGTATTTAAAGAAAGGAACTTTTTTTAAATTTTGCTTTTTTTTTTGCTCTATCTTTTTGGTTGATGTCAGAGACAAGATAGGGTCACCTCATAATAATATTCATATCTTACAATATGGTTTTATTTTAGAGGAATATTAGGGGGAATCTTGATCCACATTTGAATTTGGGTTAACGGTCATGTGACATGTTAATGACCACATTTCAAGATTTGAGGTTGATTCAAAGTTTAATCTTGGGTGTTGGTTTGACTCTATATTGGGTATGGTACATAGTGCTACTAGGGAGCCAGCCAAGTACAAGGCATTGAAATGAATCAAACTTGGTCTTCATGTGTTTGAAACTTTGAATAGTTTTCTTAATTGGTTTGGTCTTGATTTGAGTGGAAAGATTTGGGATGAAAGTGATTATTGATGTGGAAATGGGGGGATTAAGGGGATATGTTGTGTTTGGTATAATCTTTATTTCTTGACTTAGGACCACATGAGGCAAATATTTTTGTTTCAAATTTGATGGTGGGTTTGCTTTAACTTGGGAAATTATCACATTTTGTAGTAAATGCAGCATGTCCCAATGAAATGAAGTAACATTTGGACATTTAAAAACTTTATAGTACTAGTACAAATCAAGTGTAGCTTTTTGAATTTCTATTGCAAATTTTGATGATTGTGTTATGTACAGTTAATGTGAATGTTCAAATGAATAAATATTATCATGAGCATCATTATCGTAGTTTACTACGACTAACTCTTGATGAATAGGTGTATTCGTTATGAGTAATCAACACACATTCGAATACGTTAGTGTTAGTGTGGTGTAGTGGTCTAGTGGATTACTAAGTCCACATGTATACTGTAATCTTGCAAATCATACTATAAAGAGTACTCATAAATACACCTTCAAATACACTACACATGTATATGTATTTTTTTTTGCTGTTTCAAAAAAAAATACATATGAGTTTATGTTGACATTTTATTATGGAGATTTAATGATTTACCCTTATTTCATGACTTAGAAGTTAGAACATTCTTTTCAAATAATTAATTTGGAAAATTTCACCTGATTTTTATGATGTTGAACTTGAAGTGCAGCTTAGCTTGCACACCCTATCTCACAAAAACGAATTACTCCGGAACATTTCCGAACACGGAGTTGGGCACTATGCAAATCCAATCTACATTTACTTGGATCAATTCTACACACAAGTAACATTTAACCATTTTTATCAAGTTACAATCTTTGGTTTTCTTTCGCCATTTGAAATAAGTGGTCATATTTAAACATTAAACCACACAGAAGTTTTGAATATGATATGATCACAATTTCAAGTTTTCACCCTAACAAAACATCACAATGTTTGCTTAACAGTACAAAGTCTACAAAGACAGGTGAAAGTCAGATGCAAGTCGCGATAGAGTTCTACATTACGAGTATCCAGAAAACAAAATTACAACATGATGGAAAAACTGGGCCAACATGCCCTCAGCTAGACCAGTCTTGTTCATGCAGTGATCATCGACACTCCGCATGAGATGGAGCAGAACATGAGCCCGAATACAGCCAAGAAACCATATTTCCTGCATAAGAAAAGATCAGAACCATGTCAACACGCTACTGACACTAGATACATCCATTGAAGAAAGAAGCACGAAGTCAGTCAAGCAATCTCCTAAACTGCAAGACACTTCGATGATCCTCATTAAAAAAAACAAATATACTTCCATTGAATGTAACATGTATCGTCGCCTTCTCAGAAAAACAAGTCTACTCATACATCACATACGGGCTGCATGTATGGCATTTAAGCACATCCTAATACTATAGTCTCACAAAATTCAACGGTTAAACTAGCTCCAGATGTTTTAGCTCATGTTATTTGCAAACATCCATAACTCTGAATACAGCATTTCTGCTAGAAAATTCTGCTATGTGCATTATGGAATATGGACTACATTTTAAGTTTTCGACAACCAATAAACTGACTCTTAGTAACTAGTATATAAGTTGTTCCATACTACACAAGTCGATAAATATACGTTTTTACTTTTTATGCACCTAAACAAACATTCAATCAAACATGCCAAATGGGGTGCAAATCTAGTAACACAAGACAGAAAAGTAGCAAGCATTTATCCATAGAAATATAATGTGTTCGAAAAGGCAGACGTATATAAAGGGAAAAAGTCCAATAATACTCACCCAATCGAAAGGCGCCCCTTGGGATCACCACTAGCATATCCTTTGAAATAGAAATATCGTGTGACAACGAAAAGCGCTCCAAGTGACGCAGAAATAACAGGATGCTTGATTCCACCCAATAACACCAATGCGAAAAACACCGGCATCATTTCAATCGAATTCTGGTGACCTCTCTGCACCAAACAAATTACATTCTCTTAACAACATTCCTCACTCATCACATCACCAATTCAACACAACCCAGACTCAAATTACGCAGCGAAATGCAACAACAAATGACGATTCGATTCGATACAGAAACAGAGCAACTTAGCAACATAGCCCATTTCTCACACAAAACACTCCAAAATTCTACTACTACTTCCTCACTCATCACATCATCAATTGAACACAGACCAGAATCAAATTACGCAGCGAAACGGAACAACTAACAACGATTCGATACCGAAACAGAGCAACATAGCCCATTTCTCACACAAAACACTCCAAAATTCTTCTACTACTTCCTCACTCATCACACATCATCAATTGAACATAGACCAGACTAAAATTACGCAGCGAAACGGAACAACTAACGACGATTCGATACCGAAACAGAGTGAAACAGAGCAAAACAGAGCAACATAGCTCATTTCTCACACAAACACTCCAAAATTCAACTTCTACAACAATCCAACAAATAAAATGTTACCTGAACGCAGTTAAAGAGCTTGGCATCCTTGTTCTCCGACTCCACAGCATACATGGTGGGGTAAAACACACTATACCTGCACCATCACCGTCAAATCACCAAATCAAACAAAATTGCAGCTAAAACACCATACATTTCCAAATAGGTTTTCGAATTAAGCACACATAAGCAAAAAAATCGACGAGAATTTGAAGGGGAAGGAGTGAATTACTTCTTTCGGGCCTTGCCGACTTGAAAGCCCATCCAGAAATTGAGAAAGCAGTAGGAAACCACAGTGAAAATCACGTAGCCGTACTCCTTGGGCAACACTTCAATTCCGGCCATTGTTTTGTGATTTGAGGGTTTTGAGTGAGAGATCTCGATCTGGTGTTGGGATTGGAGGTGTGTGCTTGGGTTTTATAGCGGTGTGTGTGTTTTTTTCCAGTAGTTTCTGGGGATCTTTTTGAGGTTCAGCTTCTTGTCCAAGACAAGTCTGGAGTAGTTGACTTTTAGGTTAGATATATCCGTCCACCGTCCGGTCCGTCCCACACAGAATCGATAATCAAGCCGTTTTCGGTTCGGTAGGTATCGTGGTTTAACCGGTTTCAACCCTCTTCTAAGTTCTAACGAAATCCACTATTGTAGAGCTGGGTGGGATATTAAGCATTTTCGGGTGCTAAAGTCTCATAAAAGACTGACTTTCCTAATACATCAGGAAAGTCAGCCTTTTATAATTCGTTCTATTGTTAGAATTGGTTTTTAAATAAACCGAATGCTTTAAAAAACATGACTTTCCTAATGTATTAGAAAAGTAAGTCTTTTATGAGACTTACTCTTTTCGGGTTGGGTATGGTCCAACACTGCCCATTTAGAAGCTTAAAATCGTGGTATGTTAGGCTTTGTATTTTCGTCTGAACAAAATTGAACAGAACTGAACTGAACAGAACTGAACTGAAGAGAAGTGAAGTGCAGTACAAATTATAACTAAGCAAGACTGAACAGAACTGAACTGAACTGAAAATAATGAGTTTTCAGATGAAAAGAACAAAGTCTGTTCTTTTCATCTGAAAACTCATTATTTTCAGTCCAGTTCTGTTCAGTTCAGTTTTGTTTAGTTTTGCTCTTGCTTAGTTATATTTTGTACTGCACTTCAGTTATCTTCAATTCTGTTCAGTTCTGTTCTGTTCTGTTCAGACGAAAAGAACAGAGCCTTAATTATATTTTGTACTGCAATTCAGTTATCTTCAGTTCTGTTCACTTCTGTTTTGTTCAGTTCAGTTTAGACGAAAAGAACGAAGCCTTAGACTCTATTTTTTGTTGTAAGAAAAGAGGAATAAACTATACTCATATACGAACGAGCATATTAGAATATGTTTCTACAAAGGAGAAGTCTTTGGCTGACGGTCGGACCGTTCGACCAAAAACGCCCGGACAACTAGCATGTCACACAAGACCATAGTTGACTACTTGACTTACCTTTGATATGTCCGTCATTGCTTCCATCATCAGCCTTTTCCGTGACCTTCTAGATGTTCTGTTTATGAAATGCCAAAACGACGAACTTATTTATTTACATGCATAGATCGTTTCAACTTTAAATCAACTCTAACACTTGGACTCTGTTATTTTCGTCTGAATAGAGAACTGAACTGAACTGAACATAACAGAACTGAAGAGAACTGAAGTGCAGTACAAAATATAACTAAATAAGACTGAACAGAACAGAACTGAACAAAACTGAACTGAAAATAATAAGTTTTCAGATGAAAAGAACAGAGCCTTAGGCAGAGATGGTTTCAATTTGCTACTCCCTCCGTTTTTTATTATAAGACTTTTTGGCCTTTTGATCTTGTTCTTTTTTATAAGAAGTTTTAGGTTATTTTTTACAATTTTAATGGGTAATGATTAAAATTTTACATTCCAATGAGTAATATTCCACTATTGATTATTGGCCTAACACACTCCAAGTAATTAATCATCATGAAATGGTTTTAATCTATTATTATGATAAGGTTGAGTTTACAAATTATGGTCCAAGTCTCGTTTTAATTTTGATCTTATGTTTTATTTAGTAGATATATCATATATGCATGCTATCATTCATGTCAGTAGTTGTATTTTGGTGTTGCTTGCTGAATAAAATTTCTTGTTTCCATACATGCAACATGATTAGAACAAACAGAACCATATTTTACATGTTGGAGATGAGTTTGATTATATCCTGCTAAGTCTGTTCATGTTGCTAGCAGCAGGTGTTTTCGTGATCAGTAAATGTGGAGTACGTAAGTGTTAATTTTGACACTTGAATCAGTAATGAACTTGAGTTTGCCTGAATCAGAATCATGGTGAGAGACATTACTGCGAACACACTGTCTTACCGTGGTGGTGCAGGAGATCAAGTGGCCGGCTTACCTGTCCAGAAGTAGCTAAAGCGTACGCAGTTAGCTGGAGGCGCGTTGCAGTACTTAATACGCGAGGTGGACTATCTAACTATCATTGATGAATTGAACATGCATGACCCCTACCTTCTTTGGCAATTAATTATACTCCTTTATGTCCATTGTCCGTAAGTGAGTCGTCACAGAATCGGGTGTCATTCTGAATTTCGAATTTCAAATTTTAACCATTGAGTCGTCACAGAATCGGGTGCATGTATGCACAACACAAGGAGGTACTTGGCCTACTTGTATCTCTTATTCTCAATTTCTCATATGAAGGAATTGAACTTTGTTGTATAGTACTGTGTATTTGGAGTACAGTATTTATTCATTGAGTTGCACGAGGTAATAATTTCTCCACAAAACAATCCTTTTTCTTCCTTTTGTTCAATTCATTCACTAGTTACTAGACAGCACTTTACTCTTCTTCTTGGCTTTTCATCTTCCCTAAACCTGGAATCTTGTGCTGCTAATCCCATTTCAGTACTGGTACTACTGATACTCTATATCTTCCCTTCTTCATCTTTCACTTAGGATCTTAGGCCTGGTATGCAGCACATGAACTGCATGTTCTTGGTGATCCCTTCTCTTACCTAACTAAACCTGTTTAATTTCTTCTCTCTGAAGTAGCCATGTTTTCTTTGATTTCCTTTATACGTAAACTCGTCTCCAACGATGCGTAAGTTCTACTCATTTCAGCATCAAGTACTTCTATTTTGTTCAGTTTCTTGAGATTTTACTGATGGAAACTTTTTGAAAAGTTTTTGTCTACTTCATGATTGTTCAGTGAAAAAGATAAGCCTAAACCGGGGGAGGTAACGGGTTCTATTACGCAGAGGAAAGATGAAGACAGAGCCATGATGGGGTTGCAGAGTTTAGTTGTCAAGAAAGTGGCCAAGGAAAAGCAGAAACTACCGGGACTTGTCGATTTGGTCTTTTCCTGGTCCATATCTGATATAATGAACAAAGATTTATACAAGGACAAGGTCGCTTGTTTCTACTTCTCTAGCTATGTGCTTTTCTTTAATTAGTCCAATTTTAGTATGCATGTGTACAATGTATATATTACTGATTACTGATACATATGTAGTATTATCGGTTACTTCACAGGTTAAGAAAATCCCTGTAGAGTTTTCAGCTGTGGACCAATACTTGAAATCATTCATCGATCCCCTTATCGAAGAGACTCATGCTGATTTGTTTTCTAAAATGACAACTTTGTATCATGCACCTTGTTGTGAAGTTCTTGATGTTATACCTGACATGCGAGCTGAGGGATCGGTATACAAGTTAGAATTGGGCCTGGGTAAATATGAACCTGAGATTGGTGATTTGTTTGCGATAACAGAGGTGAGGCCTAGACGTATTGATGATCTTGATAGGCCTAGAAGTCCTTACGTAGTTGCTTTAGTTCAAGGCATGGAGGAGGATGGTTTTGTTCCTGTTGTATGTTCAAAACCTCTTGTGTTTGAGAATAATGGTAGAACTAGTAAAAAGCTATTCGCAGTTTATCTTACGAATTTGACAACCAACTTACGGATATGGGCGGCCTTGCATCTAGACTTGAATGGAGGGAATTTAAAGCTCATCAACAGCGTACTGAAATCTAATCCATCTGTACGTGAGACACACCGACTGACTTTATGTTTCTGCATGTAATACTATATCAATGTGCTTGCCAATTGATTACAGGCTAACTTGTTTTTGCCTCATTTGCATCAACTGCAGGTAGAGGAAAATTGTACTCTCTGTAGCTTAAAGAAAGATGAGAACATTAATCTGATAAAATCAAGGGAAGCTATCGAGTCACTTGGACTTGATACTTCTCAGACAGCTGCAGTTTTGAATACCGTTGCAACGATAGAGTGTCATCACGAAAATAAGGTGAAGCTAATATGGGGACCTCCAGGAACAGGGAAAACGAAAACTATTGCTACATTGTTATTTGCTGTCTTCAAGATGAAGTGTAGGACTTTGACATGTGCTCCTACTAATGTTGCTGTGTTAGGAGTGACTAAAAGGTTGATGGGCTTGTTGCATGGAACACTGATGTATGAGACGTATGGATTAGGTGATATAGTCTTGCTTGGAAATGGGGAGCGTATGAAGATTGATGATCATGAAGACCTCTCCAATGTATTTCTTGATCATCGCATTTATGTACTAGCTCATTGTTTTGCTCCGTTGACTGGGTGGAAAGGTAGCTTGGAATCGATGATTAGCCTACTTGAAGATCCTGAGAACCAATATGGTTTGTATTTGAGAAAAGAGAGAGATGCAAATAAGGAAAAGTCTGATATCTGTAATGCTGATGATATCTCCATGGAAGAGAGTTCGCGGGGCCTGGGTGCTCACGAGAGGAAACTCTGGAATAAGAAAATTAATGATGATAATAAGGAAAGAAAGAAGAGAAAATCGAGGGCCAAAATTGATTCGAGGAAGGACAGACGTAGAGGTGAAAAATCAGGAGCTCATGAAGTTGTGAACCCCCCGTGGACTTTTGAGGAATTCGTCGTACAGACACTTAGAATGCTAGGAAAGAAGCTGATGCTTTGCATAATAGGGATGTGCACACATATGCCTACTTCATATCTTTCATTCGAAGTACTGAAGAACATGATGAAAGTTCATGGAACTCTCCTAAAGCTCTGTTCTCTGCTGAAAAACTTTGATGCTTCTGAAGATTTAAGACAAGCTTTTAAAGGAAAATGGAGTGCAAGTGCATCAAAGCAACTTAACATGTTCTGTCAGATAAGATCACAATGCTTAGAGGAGCTCAAACTTCTGCGCTCGACATTCTCAGTTCCAAAGTTCTTTTCACATCACTTGATTAGGAGTTTCTGTTTGAAAAATGCAAGCCTGATATTTTGCACAGCTTCAAGTTCTTGTAAGTTGCAAACCGAAGGAATGACACCAATCGAGTTGGTGATAATTGATGAAGCTGCACAGCTAAAAGAGTGTGAATCCTCGATCCCCTTACAGCTCTTTGGTCTGCGACATGCTATTCTTGTTGGCGATGAGAAGCAGCTTCCAGCAATGGTTCAAAGCAAGGTTTGGAATCCATATTAATAATGGTTATGACACATGTGATGAAAATATTTTTTTTCCCTTCATTAACAGCCATTTTGCTATTGACAGATCTGCGATAAAGCTGATTTTGGCAGGAGTTTATTTGAGAGGCTTGTGATTTTAAAACAAAGCAAACAACTTCTCAATGTTCAATACAGGATGCATCCTTCAATAAGCTTCTTTCCAAACAACGAGTTCTACGGCGAAAAGATTAAGAACGGGCAAAATGTTTTGGAAAGAGCTTATGAGCGGCGTTTCCTGAAAGGGAAAATGTTTGGCTCCTATTCTTTCATAGATATAAACTATGGGAAAGAGGACTTTGATGATAGCCATAGTCGGAAAAACATGGTTGAGGTTGCAGTGGTTGCTGAACTTGTATCAAAACTCTATGATGGTATTTTATCTCTTAACCAGTCAGGTTCTGATAATATAGGTACTTTAGTATCTTTAGTGATCATGATCGTAATAAGTTCTAACTATTTGTGCACAGAACATATTCAATCAAAGCAAAAAGTCAGTGTTGGTTGCATATCACCATACAAAGCGCAAGTTCGTGCAATTCAGGAAAGACTTGGAAACACATATAGTGCAGATGTAAATTCCATGTTTTCAGTCAATGTTCGCTCTGTTGATGGTTTTCAAGGCGGTGAAGAGGATGTGATAATTATCTCAACGGTTAGGTGTAATGGGGGTGGATCTGTTGGCTTCCTGTCTAATTTCCAGAGAACCAATGTTGCTTTAACTCGAGCAAGGTATTTTCTATGCTGGACGCATTAGCCCCATTTCATTTAGTTCAATAAACAGTGTATTGACTACATATATATGGTGATACATGTGATGCTAGGTACTGTCTGTGGATATTAGGCAATGGAGCAACTTTGTTAAACAGCGGTACTGTATGGAAAAAATTAGTCGTAGATGCTGAACGGAGGCACAAATTCTTCAATGCTTACGAAGATAAGGGCTTGGCATTGGCAATTGGCAATTCGTTAGTTGATCTTAACCAACTTGATTCATTATTTTGTACCGACTCTATCTTGTTCAAAACGTCGAAGTGGAAGGTACATAACTGTCCTTAATTTGCACCATTTCTTGTTATCTGTTTGGAAATGCGTTAAGACTTGAGATGGCTTTGATGAAGAACAATATGCATGCAGAGTTCATAAAGTGAAAAAAATATGGTTAAGGCATTCCTGAATTACAGAAAGTTACTTTTGTACTAACTCATACTGCACATGATAAAGGTGATGTTCACAGCTCAGTTCCAAGAGTCCATGCCGCGTTTGCAGCAATCAGGAGTTCATAAGGATGTTTCTGCTCTATTGGTGAAGCTCTCGAATGGCTGGCGTCACCAGCTAGGGAAAGAAAGGCTTGATAGAATGGAAGGCGCTTCTCTGC
>JAQRGC012301757.1:0-10108 GCA_028659135.1 Plantago lanceolata | reverse complement strand
TGTTTTTTTTTTTTTTTTAGTATACGTTTAGTTTCTGCCCGAGGGTATACACTATACATTGTTTTGGTGTCACGCCACATGGAAAGAAAAGAAAACAATTTAACTTATTTTTTTTTAAACGGTAAAATATTATTAAAAAGAAATCGGAGCCTAAAGAATACTCAATGTAACGTGCATAAATGTCATATGGGACAGCATAAGGAAAACAACTTAACTTATGATATTTACAATAAGCATATCGCGCATAAATGTCACAAGATGTTTGCAAATACGAAGCGAGACCAGAAGGAATTTATTTTTACAACAACACAGGTGATGTAAAACAGCTCGTATATTTTTGAGGTAGTCCAGTTGGGAAATCAAGTGGCGGAAAGTTCATAGTATTAAAGTATAAACGGTAAAGTACATAAGACATAGTTTGCTGCTTGGATCGCCAGCTCTTTCCTGATCATGATGATCCTGATGTGTTAAAATTCCATCTTCCGCGTGTGCTCGCTAAATCACGATTCGTTTTCTCCTGGACGTAGCAGGCTTTGCATCCACAGGCCATGTCACAGGAAGTGTCATGTTCCTGCAAAAACAATAGGATGAAACTGTTAAGTCATCAGCTAGCCTTTTGAGATAAACTAATGTTTAAAGAGCAAGCAAGTTTACGTACCCTGCGACTCGTTTGCACGAACAGCGATTCACATAGTCAGGAGTGGTGTTGTTTCCAACCATGATATCGAGTGTCTTTGCCAGTTTCGGTATCTCTGATCCTGGCAGTACATCCCAGATTTTGATAACTTGGGTATGTTTGTTTTTCTCAGTGAGAATGTGAACGGTCCAGATCAGTTTTAGTGGCTTCTTGACATCGTAAATCTCCAGTAACTGCAAAGAAGCACATTCCATGTTGTCGAGCCTTTTGTTGTCCATCTGGTGACGCCAGCCATTCGAAAGCTTTACCAATAGAGCGGAAACATCTTTGTGAACTCCCAACTGCTGTAATCGCGGCATGGACTCTTGAAACTGAGCTGAGAACACAACCTTTATATTGTGCATTCTTAGTTAGTATACAGTTTACTTTATGTAAATCAAGAATGCTCTGAATCTTAAGGCCTTAACTATGAATCGTGTTGTACTTCGAAGCAATCTAATCATAACTCATTTCCGAACAGATAATAAAAAAAAGTGTGAGTTCAAGACAGGTTACCTTCCACTTTGACGTTCTGAACAAGATTGACTCGGTACAAAATAACAAATCAAGTTGGTTCAGATCAACTAAAGAGTTGCCAATTGCCAACGCCAAGCCCTTATCGTCATAAGCATTGAAGAATTTGCGCCTCTGCTTAGCATCCACGACTAACTCTTTCCAGACAGTACCGCTGTTTAACAATGTTGCACCGTTGCCCAATATCCACAGACAGTACCTAGCATCATGCAAATGTAGTCATTGGACTGTCTGACAGAACCAAATGATCAAAAGGCAGTAACATATCCAACCTAGAAATTACCTTGCTCGTGTTAAAGCTACGTTGGTTCTCTGGAAATTAGACAAAAAACCGACAGATCCACTGCCATTGCACCTAACTGTTGAGAAAATTATCACATCCTCTTCGCCACCTTGAAAGCCATCAACGGAGCGAACATTGACAGAAAAAATGGCGTTTACATCCGCACTATAAGTGTTTCCAAGTCTTTCCTGAATTGCACGAACTTGCGCTTTGTATGGTGATATGCAACCAACACTGACTTTTTGCTTTGTGTGAGTATGTTCTATGGACAAAGTAGATAGATCTTGTTACAGTCATGATCAAAGAAATATAAAACTATAGTACTTATGAGAACCTGAGTGGTTAGGAGAAAAAATACCATCATAGAGTTTTGATACAATTTCAGCAACCACAGAAACCTCGACCATGTTTTTCCGACTATGGCTATCGTCAAAGTCCTCTTTGCCATTGTGTATATTTATGAAAGAATAGGAGCCAAACATTTTCCCTTTCAGGAATCGCCGCTCATAAGTTCTTTCCATGACATTTTGCCCATTCTTAATCCTTCCGCCGTAGAACTTCTTATTTGGAAAGAAGCTTATTGTAGGATGCATTCTGTACTGAACATTGAGAAGTTGTTTGCTTTGTTTTAAAATCACAAGCCTCTCAAATAAACTCCTCCCGAAATCAGCTTTATCGCAGAACTGCAAATGACAAAGAGTTGTTAATGAACCGGAAAAAATGTGCACATTAATAATATGAATTTCAGACCTTGCTTTGAACCATTGCTGGAAGTTGTTTCTCATCGCCAACAAGTATAGCATGTCGGATACCAGAGAGCTGTAACGGGATCCAGGATTCACACTCTTTTAGCTGTGCAGCTTCATCAATTATCACCAACTCGATTGGTGCCATTCCTTCGGTTTGCAACTTAGAAGAAGTTGAAGCTGTGCAAAATATTAAGCTTGCATTTTTCAAACAAAAGCTCCTAATTAAGTGATGCTCAAAGAACTTTGGAACTGAGAATGTCGAGCGCAGATGTTTGAGTTCCTCTGAGCATTTTGATCTTATCTGACGGAACATAGTAAGCTGTTTTGACGCACTTGTAGTCCAGTTTCCCTTAAGAGCTTGTCGTAAATCTTCAGGAGCATCAAAATTATTCAGCAGAGAACAGAGGTTTTGGAGCGTTGCATGAACTTTAATCATGTCCGTTAGTACCTCGACTGAGAGATATGAAGTAGGCATATGTGTGCACATCCCAATTATGCAAAGCATCAGCTCCTTTCCTAGCTTTCTGAAGGTCCGTATGACGTACTCCTCAAAAGTCCACGCAGGGTTCGCAGTTCTATGAGATCCTGGTTTTTCATCACTGCATCTGTCTGTCCTCGAACCAGTTTTGGCCCTCGATTTTCTCTTCCTTCTTTCCTTTTTATCATCAATACTTTTCTTGTTCCAGTGCTTCCTTTCTTGATCACCCAAGCTTCGCGATCCCTCTGCCATGGAGAACTCATCACCATCACACATATCAGTGTTTTCCTGATTTGCATCTCTTTCTTTTCGAAGATACAAGCTATATTGATTCTCAGGATCATCAAGTAGCCTAATCATCGACTCCAAACTACCTTTCCACCCAGTCAGTGGAGCAAAACAATGAGCAAGTACATAAACACGATGATCAAGATATACATTAGATAGGTCTTCATGGTCATCGTCGATCTTCATTCGCTCCCCATTTCCAAGCAAGACTATATCACCTAATCCATACGTCTCATACATCAGTGTACCGTGCAACAAGCTCATCAACCTCTTGGTCACTCCCAATACAGCAACATTAGTAGGAGCACATGTCAAAGTCCTGAACTTCATCTTGAACAGAGCAAATAACAATGTGGCAATTGTTTTCGTTTTCCCTGTTCCCGGAGGACCCCATATTAGCTTCACCTTATTTTCGTGATGACACTCTATAGTCGCAATGCTACTCAAAACTGCAGCTTTCTGAGAATTATCAAGTCCAAGTGAGTTGATCACATCCCTTGATTGTTTCAAATTAATGCTCTCATCTTTATTTGAGCTACAAAGAGTACAATTTTCCTCTACCTGCAGTTGATGCAAAAAAAGATCAAATAAGTTAGGCGTAAACCGTTTGTAAACACATTCATAGTATTGCAGAGACGAAGTCAGACAGCGTGCCTCACGTACCAATGGATTAGATTTCAGCACAGTGTTGATGAGCTTTAAATTACCGCCCTCCAAGTCAGGATGCAAGGCTTTCCATATCCGTAAGTTGGTTGTCAAATTCGTAAGATGGACTGCAAATAGTTTTTGACTAGCTCTAAACTTCTTCTCAAACACGAGAGGTTTCGAACATACAACCGGAACAATAATACCATCCTCATCATCCATGCCTTCAACTAAAGCAACAAGATAAGGTCTTCTAGGCCTATCAAGGTCATCAATGCATCTAGGCCTCACCTCTGTTAACGCAATTAAATCCCCAACCACAGGTTCATATTCACCCGGTCCCAGCACTAACTTGTATGCCGATCCCTCAGCTTGCATATCACTTATAACATCAAGTACTTCACAAGAAGGTGCATGAAACAAACTTGTCATTTTAGAAAACAAATCAGCATGAGTCTCTTCAATAAGTGGGTTGATGAATAATTTCGAGTATTGTTCCACAGACGTAAATTCTACGGGGATTCTCATCACCTGTCAATAAGCACATGAATCAGTATACAGTGTACTGCACATGGCACTACACAAACCATGCAAACTGTACTACTACACTTGCAACAGTCCTATAGGTGAAGTTCAATTCTACCGACGGAGCAAAAGTTCGACTAAACAAATTAAAGCACATACAGAAGTAGAAAAAACAGACCTTGTCCTTGAATAAATCTTTGTTCATTATATCAGATATGGACCAGGCAAAGATCAAATCGACAAGCCCCGGTAGTTTTTCTTTTTTCTTAGCAACTTTCTTGATAACTAAATTCTGCAAGCCCATCGCGACTCTGTCTTCATCTTTCCTCTGCTTAGCAGAACTCGTTATCTCTTCCTCTCTGGGCTTATCTTGTTCACTGAACAATCATGAAGTGCACACAAACATTTCAAAAAGTTTCCAGCAGTAAAATCCCAGAAAACTGAACAAGAAGACTTTCATGATAAAAAATGAAATGAGTAAAGAACTTACGCATCATTGACGATGAGTTTACGGAGAAAGGAAAACACAGACAACATGGCTACTTCAGAGAGAAGGAACAGTTTGGTTTTAGACTTGCTAGTTAAGTAACACAAATGATCCCCAAGAAGTCAAGAACATATGATTTATTTCTCTCAGTGCAATGTACTGTAGTAAAAAGAAAAAGGTTATAGATGAAAAATGAAAGATACTTCTATTATTGGGTGGGATAAAAACAAGATTCCATGTTTAGAGAAGATTCAAAGGCCAAGAAGACCAGAGGGAAGACCAGTGATCTCTCTGCCTGGTACAAGTCAATAAGTTAATATAAACTAATCTCTCCACAGCCTGCCATTAATTATTGAGCTTATTTTCTAAATACACAAATCACACAGTACAGTGCTAGCTACAAAAAAGCTTCATCATGAGATGCTAGTATGTGCGTACGTACCTACTGGTGCGTATAGAACTCGTTATCTCTACCGATTCAGGCAAGTCTTGTTCACTGAACAATCATGAAGTACAGACAAACATTTCAGAAAGTTTAGTTTCAATCAGTAAATTAAATATCAAGAAATTGAACAGAAAAGACCGATGACCAGTGCTTAAATGAGTAAGAACTTACAGATCATTGAAGACGAGGTTTCGTATGAAGGAGAGTAGAGAACACATTGGTTACTTCAGAGAGAAGAAACAGGCATATAGTTGCTTTTGGCTTGTTAGCCAAGTAACAAAATAAATGAACACCACAAACAGTCCTGCTAGCTGCTGCATGTAAGTTCTGTCTATGCAATGTATGCTGAGACTTAAGAAAATGTTGAAGATGATCAAGAAGGGAAGCTATATCACTGGTTGGATATACAAAGATTCCAATTTCAGAGAAGATGATCTAAAGCCAATAAGAGAGAGAGAGAGTAAAGGCTGTATAGTCTAGTGTTTTGTGGGGTTGTGATTTGGAAAAAGAACAAAAGCAAGAAAAAGAGATGACCAATGAAATCTCAACCTAGTACAAGTCAATCAATAAATATAAACTATATACCCAGCCTTTTGCAGGCTGCAGCCTAACTTTCCAAATACACATAACATGGCATGATACTTAACATATAGTGCTAAGTATGTGTTCAAATTCCATATTTTTTGTTTACCGAAGGTAGTTCGACAATATTGATCACGTCCCTCTCCCCCGAACAAAATGTCACACATTCTATTTAACAGAAGTTAAATTATTAGGAAAGCAAGGTGGTGAAGATTTTGAAACAAGATTCAAATGTCATAATGAGGATCGAATTTAGAACAAAGTCTTATCTGCCTCATACTTCTTAACATTTGACAAACAGGTGAAGGAGACCTTACAAAAGTTCTTGACAAGCTCAGTTTCTTATACAGATTTAAATGTCAACTGATATAAGCAATTCATACATAGATTTTCTCCGGTTTGAAATTCTGGGTCTGCCTAATTTGTCAGTTGCTTGGATCGCCCGATCTTTCCTGATGATCTTGTTCTGTTGGATTTCCACCTTCCGTGTTCGGTGCCAAAATCACGACTTGTATTCTCACTGGAGCTAGCAGCATTTGCATCCGCCGGCCATGTCACAGGAAGTGTCAAGTCCCTGCAAGAACCATGAGGTGTAAAGTAAACAGATTGCCTCATGAGATGAATTAACTACTGGTAAAAAGAAAGCTTATTTACATACCCCTCAACTCGTTTGCACAAACAGCGGCTGACATGATCCACAGTTTGGTTTCCAAACAGGATATCGAGGGCCTTTGCCAGTTTCGGTATCTCTGATCTTGGCAAGACATCCCAGATTTTGATAACTTGAGTATCTTTCTTTTTTTCATGAACAATGTCAACTGTCCAGATCAACTTTAGAGGCTCCATGACATCATAAATCTCCAGTAACTGCAGAGAAGCGCCTTCCATTCTATCAAGCCTTTCTTTCCCTAGCTGGTGACGCCAGCCATTCGAGAGCTTCACCAATAGAGCAGAAACATCCTTATGAACTCCTGATTGCTGCAAACGCGGCATGGACTCTTGGAACTGAGCTGTGAACATCACCTTTATCATGTGCAGTATGAGTTAGTACAAAAGTAACTTTCTGTAATTCAGGAATGCCTTAACCATATTTTTTTCACTTTATGAACTCTGCATGCATATTGTTCTTCATCAAAGCCATCTCAAGTCTTAACGCATTTCCAAACAGATAACAAGAAATGGTGCAAATTAAGGACAGTTATGTACCTTCCACTTCGACGTTTTGAACAAGATAGAGTCGGTACAAAATAATGAATCAAGTTGGTTAAGATCAACTAACGAATTGCCAATTGCCAATGCCAAGCCCTTATCTTCGTAAGCATTGAAGAATTTGTGCCTCCGTTCAGCATCTACGACTAATTTTTTCCATACAGTACCGCTGTTTAACAAAGTTGCTCCATTGCCTAATATCCACAGACAGTACCTAGCATCACATGTATCACCATATATATGTAGTCAATACACTGTTTATTGAACTAAATGAAATGGGGCTAATGCGTCCAGCATAGAAAATACCTTGCTCGAGTTAAAGCAACATTGGTTCTCTGGAAATTAGACAGGAAGCCAACAGATCCACCCCCATTACACCTAACCGTTGAGATAATTATCACATCCTCTTCACCGCCTTGAAAACCATCAACAGAGCGAACATTGACTGAAAACATGGAATTTACATCTGCACTATATGTGTTTCCAAGTCTTTCCTGAATTGCACGAACTTGCGCTTTGTATGGTGATATGCAACCAACACTGACTTTTTGCTTTGATTGAATATGTTCTGTGCACAAATAGTTAGAACTTATTACGATCATGATCACTAAAGATACTAAAGTACCTATATTATCAGAACCTGACTGGTTAAGAGATAAAATACCATCATAGAGTTTTGATACAAGTTCAGCAACCACTGCAACCTCAACCATGTTTTTCCGACTATGGCTATCATCAAAGTCCTCTTTCCCATAGTTTATATCTATGAAAGAATAGGAGCCAAACATTTTCCCTTTCAGGAAACGCCGCTCATAAGCTCTTTCCAAAACATTTTGCCCGTTCTTAATCTTTTCGCCGTAGAACTCGTTGTTTGGAAAGAAGCTTATTGAAGGATGCATCCTGTATTGAACATTGAGAAGTTGTTTGCTTTGTTTTAAAATCACAAGCCTCTCAAATAAACTCCTGCCAAAATCAGCTTTATCGCAGATCTGTCAATAGCAAAATGGCTGTTAATGAAGGGAAAAAAAATATTTTCATCACATGTGTCATAACCATTATTAATATGGATTCCAAACCTTGCTTTGAACCATTGCTGGAAGCTGCTTCTCATCGCCAACAAGAATAGCATGTCGCAGACCAAAGAGCTGTAAGGGGATCGAGGATTCACACTCTTTTAGCTGTGCAGCTTCATCAATTATCACCAACTCGATTGGTGTCATTCCTTCGGTTTGCAACTTACAAGAACTTGAAGCTGTGCAAAATATCAGGCTTGCATTTTTCAAACAGAAACTCCTAATCAAGTGATGTGAAAAGAACTTTGGAACTGAGAATGTCGAGCGCAGAAGTTTGAGCTCCTCTAAGCATTGTGATCTTATCTGACAGAACATGTTAAGTTGCTTTGATGCACTTGCACTCCATTTTCCTTTAAAAGCTTGTCTTAAATCTTCAGAAGCATCAAAGTTTTTCAGCAGAGAACAGAGCTTTAGGAGAGTTCCATGAACTTTCATCATGTTCTTCAGTACTTCGAATGAAAGATATGAAGTAGGCATATGTGTGCACATCCCTATTATGCAAAGCATCAGCTTCTTTCCTAGCATTCTAAGTGTCTGTACGACGAATTCCTCAAAAGTCCACGGGGGGTTCACAACTTCATGAGCTCCTGATTTTTCACCTCTACGTCTGTCCTTCCTCGAATCAATTTTGGCCCTCGATTTTCTCTTCTTTCTTTCCTTATTATCATCATTAATTTTCTTATTCCAGAGTTTCCTCTCGTGAGCACCCAGGCCCCGCGAACTCTCTTCCATGGAGATATCATCAGCATTACAGATATCAGACTTTTCCTTATTTGCATCTCTCTCTTTTCTCAAATACAAACCATATTGGTTCTCAGGATCTTCAAGTAGGCTAATCATCGATTCCAAGCTACCTTTCCACCCAGTCAACGGAGCAAAACAATGAGCTAGTACATAAATGCGATGATCAAGAAATACATTGGAGAGGTCTTCATGATCATCAATCTTCATACGCTCCCCATTTCCAAGCAAGACTATATCACCTAATCCATACGTCTCATACATCAGTGTTCCATGCAACAAGCCCATCAACCTTTTAGTCACTCCTAACACAGCAACATTAGTAGGAGCACATGTCAAAGTCCTACACTTCATCTTGAAGACAGCAAATAACAATGTAGCAATAGTTTTCGTTTTCCCTGTTCCTGGAGGTCCCCATATTAGCTTCACCTTATTTTCGTGATGACACTCTATCGTTGCAACGGTATTCAAAACTGCAGCTGTCTGAGAAGTATCAAGTCCAAGTGACTCGATAGCTTCCCTTGATTTTATCAGATTAATGTTCTCATCTTTCTTTAAGCTACAGAGAGTACAATTTTCCTCTACCTGCAGTTGATGCAAATGAGGCAAAAACAAGTTAGCCTGTAATCAATTGGCAAGCACATTGATATAGTATTACATGCAGAAACATAAAGTCAGTCGGTGTGTCTCACGTACAGATGGATTAGATTTCAGTACGCTGTTGATGAGCTTTAAATTCCCTCCATTCAAGTCTAGATGCAAGGCCGCCCATATCCGTAAGTTGGTTGTCAAATTCGTAAGATAAACTGCGAATAGCTTTTTACTAGTTCTACCATTATTCTCAAACACAAGAGGTTTTGAACATACAACAGGAACAAAACCATCCTCCTCCATGCCTTGAACTAAAGCAACTACGTAAGGACTTCTAGGCCTATCAAGATCATCAATACGTCTAGGCCTCACCTCTGTTATCGCAAACAAATCACCAATCTCAGGTTCATATTTACCCAGGCCCAATTCTAACTTGTATACCGATCCCTCAGCTCGCATGTCAGGTATAACATCAAGAACTTCACAACAAGGTGCATGATACAAAGTTGTCATTTTAGAAAACAAATCAGCATGAGTCTCTTCGATAAGGGGATCGATGAATGATTTCAAGTATTGGTCCACAGCTGAAAACTCTACAGGGATTTTCTTAACCTGTGAAGTAACCGATAATACTACATATGTATCAGTAATCAGTAATATATACATTGTACACATGCATACTAAAATTGGACTAATTAAAGAAAAGCACATAGCTAGAGAAGTAGAAACAAGCGACCTTGTCCTTGTATAAATCTTTGTTCATTATATCAGATATGGACCAGGAAAAGACCAAATCGACAAG